>NMRB01000182.1:128968-162422 GCA_002633025.1 Notospermus geniculatus | reverse complement strand
ACACAGAGTAAAAAACCTCATGTCCATGTTGTACTTTTGGACGGAAAATTTGAGTGGCACGGCGCTGATTTTAGGCACGGGCGGGAACGATAGTATTTTTTTATCTTGAACTTACTTAACGGAACCCAAACAACAATATTCATGTCAATGGCACCCTCACCTATGGCGTAGTTACGGAGCATTGACTACTGTGGCCAATGAGGCCACCATCCGGCAGTCCGTTTGTTGGCACCTTCCACTGTGCGGATATATTTTTGTACGAAAACACAAAACGTTTCTTCTTGACATGCCTTTTCGAAAAAAAGGAAAAACTAGAAAAACGAAAAAAATGAAGAAAAAGAAAAAAAATCATGACTGTGATCACACAAGTTTCGAACCCGCGACATTGGGGTTGCTGGCCCATCACTCTATGCACTGCGCTAATCAACTGGCTGCAGACATACGGTGGAAATTTACTAACTGGTTCAGGACAATGCAGGTAACTCGTCGTTTTAAGCCAAAATTGGCGTATTGTCTTAATTTTGGCAAACCAGGGTCGATAAATAACCACTTTCTTCTGAAAATCGCTTGTAGGTGGCTCCTTTCCGCAAGGCCCCCTCCACTAAACGATATTTTCTGCCCTGCCAGCTGCTCTGCAAGCGCTGCAAAATTAATGAGCTAGACGTGCATCCAAGACTATACGCTTACTGCATACACAGCAGTTAACACTGTGCAAATAAACAGTTCGATGCCTTTAACGCAGTCTTAAAATCTTCGTTGGAGGCATAGCCTACTCCCAATCGCAACTTTTCGATGCCTTTTGGCGAGGGCTCCGACGGCGAGTCGGAGGACGCCATCTTCATCTTCTGTTTGCATAATTAATGGGGTCTAATTAATATTCATTATTGTCTGCTTGCCATCTAAGACCAAATTTCTGCAATTCGGCAAGCATTTGCTTGCCAAATAACCACTTCCTTTTTTATTTGACCTCTTATTCAAAGTCACAGGGGCTAAAGTTCAAAATTTTGCCATCAGGTGGCTCGTTTCCTGGCCGCAGGGGCTATTGACCTGAAACTTGGTACATATATTCCCCTAGGTCAGATGACCAATGACACCAAGTTTCGGCCCAATTCAATTCTTGGCGTGGCCAGTAGGTGGCTAAAACCAAAAACATAAGTGTCATGTGTCCTTTCGGTACATTCACCCACAGGTGAGCACATGGTCCATGGACCATTTTGTTATTGCTTTGCGACGAGTGGCCTAAGTATACCCGTCCCCCGGCAATAACTGACGATTTTTATCGCCAACTTACAAAGTACCATAGGCAGATTAGTGGGATTTTTCCGTCGGAGCTGAAGCCGAAGCATTATTCCCGTGGGAAGTGGAAAAGGTGATCTCAAGTTACTCGACTGGGTCGTTTACTCGCCTTGGAATGGTAAGGATGGCGGACGACTGTCCCATGCGACAGACAACCAGGTATCAGGGGGGCGCGCGCCCCCCCCCCCTTTTTGGGCCGACCGAGAAAAAAAAATGTTTCACGAATATTGCCGACAACTACTTAATACGCTTGTCAAACATAGGATACACACGTTCTTACCATAAGTAAGCCATATGCGCCCAGAACAGAAGGTTCATGTACATACGCTATAAGATTCAAACTCAAACCAAATCCGTCAACCGTCTGGCGACGGCAGGAAAACCAAAGCGGGAAACCATTAACATTAACATGTACTATCATTCCGATGACGTGATTCTCGGCTGCCGCTATGTGGCTCCTAGTCCCCAACAGCCCAAGTCCAACCAATGATGAACCACACTTACATGGCTAGAGTGTCTAATATTGCTCTCAAATGCCGGTGTAACGTTTTTGAGCGTTCCCCATTTGTGAGTGTTCCCCTGCTATTGTCTGACGGAATAAGCCGCGACTAGACAATGGAGGACACACAGAGAAACGTGTCGATCTATCTGCCAGTGTTTCCAGAACAATAGGGGGAACACTGACACACGGAAACACTGAAAAACGTTAGACCTGGAAATGGCGTAAAAGCACTCTTATTTTCTAAAATTTTCCCGGGGGAGGCCGCCGTTCGGCTCGCGCCTTCGGCGCTCGCTCCTAAGAACTCAGTGTCTGGTCCACTATTTTATCGAATCTTTGCCACCCCTCCCCCACAAAAAAATCCTCCAGGACGTTCCTACGGCCCTCCTAGTGTTGGGCTCTCTCAGACGCGAAGCTACAGTACCAAAATATCTGTTATGTCGGCCTAATCGAGACCAAGGTTAATTTTGTAATAGTACCGGTACGAGCGAATAGCAAAATCAAATTTTTAGTCTTGCTTTTTTCCGTTGCCAAGATGCCAGGAAAACGCTTCTAGCCACCGTAAATTTAAAATTTTCCTGACCCCCGTCAGGGCTTCGCACCTTCGGCACTCGCATTGGTCTGCGCCCCCCCCCCTTTCCAGAATTCCTGGATCCGCGCCTGATGGTATGATTGATCCCATACGGGTCAGGCTGGATTGGAACCAGGTGTAATGCATGAGAATGCCTCCCGTATGAGAGTGATCGCTTTATTGTGTGGCAGACACTAAAAAAACAGGGAGGCATGACATGTTTATCAGTGCCTCCCCATTGTCACGGTGCGGTTTAATCTGCCAATCTTTTGCTGGGGGTCGGGGGGGGGCATTAGTAAATGGAGCAGTGAAACATATTACACCGGGTCTGTCGATCCCAAACAGAAGAAATGACCGTTGCCGGTGTGGCCAGGCGTGTGCTCGTGTGCGGTAGGCTTTGCTCATCCGACCTTCTAAACCAATCTTTCGATTCCTTTCAAATTTTCGCGGGATTTGAATGGAATACATGTACTCTATCAGCTGGGCTTTTTCAAAGAGAGAAGTATTGTTGAAATCAAAGGTGATTTTTCTAAAGTATTGTGCAGATGGCATTATCACGGAAAATCAAAAGCATTTCTTGGGTTTGCCTCGAAACGCGTGCTGGGAATGAACCCATTGAACGTCTACGTGTATACAAGGAAAGATGCTTGTTATGAATTAGTTTATAATTATCAAGTTTTGGATCTTGCCTACATCGCTGGTGATTATGGAAATGGCGTCGTTGGAGTCTGCTGCTTTCTGCTGAGTGGATGGAGAGAAATACGTTGTGTTGTCTTTGACCTTACGGGACACAATCGTCGCAAACTTCCTTTATCTTACGATAAGTTCAGAAGAACCCGAGGTCAAAACGGGTCTCTTTTCAGGAGGTTGAAGATCATTGTTGACAACGACATTGCATTATTACAAATTACATACGTTCGTGCTCGTGCCCAGGTACACCGCGAGAGTTCAGCGAGATTGAGGACTGAATTTCGGTACAACGTCTACAGAATTAGAGACATGGGTTTTATCCTGACACTAGAACAAGTCGGCGTTCTACCGGATGTAAAATATAGCTTTCTTCGAGAAGACGACTGGGGTGACTCTCGTGGTCGACGTCCGTTGTTGATGCACAATCATTACTTTGATGAGAATGGCAATATATTCATGTTTAATTTTGAACCATCGGGTGTCTTCAGTATTGCTGTATTTGAAAGGGAGGGCATGTATAAGAACTTGACCTACGTGTTACGTACAAAACAGGGATTCACACGAAGTGAAAAGGCACATCTCCTTGGCCACAAGTTTGTTGCTTTTGAGACCCTTAGTCTGTATCGCACGGTGATCATGTAGTTGGCATTGTACTAGTGTATACCCTTGACATCAGGAAGCGTTGCCCAGCCATTTATAGGTTACAGGGCGTGAAGAAGAGACCAGATTCACGCTTACGGTTCGTTCTCAGAGTTCCTACTTCTGTAAATGTAAAAGACGGTTACGACATTTTTAGCGATGGACAACATCGTATAATCGCCTGGCCGAAATCGGCCCGGTGCAAAGACACAAAGAGTGGGTTGGTTGCAAAGATTTATTTTTGAACATGTAGCCTGCTAAATCAGTTGTCGGAAACCGAGCCGTGAGTATGAATGAGCATTTTTTAAGAACCGACCACAGCCACAATCAACAGCTAATACTAGTAGGTTTTGTAATACATGTACTAACATCATTTTCATACTCGCATTAATGACTTTTCGCAAACCTGACGAAACACGACTACGAAATACGAAATACGAAATTCTACTTCATTTTCATGGTCTAATGTACTTCAGGATATCGTTGGTAATACAAAATACCCATGCTGCCAGAGTGTCTTTTAGCATATCATGTGAGACCGAGAGAGTTTTGGTGCATCTTCAATTTTTAAATTTCCACTTTGTAGCCGACATGTTGCTACCAAGTGGAGATGGAGGATAAATTTCCAAGCATAATAATATACACCGCAACTCTGTCGGTCTTGCGCCATACACTAAAAGACGCAAACCTGCAGCAGGGATAGTTGTGGTACCAATCATCTCCAGAAATGTGTCATTGAAGTGAAGTACAATTTCGTATTTCGTACTTCATTTTTCGTCAGGTTTGCGAAAACTCACTATTATCGAGAACCCACAAAGGAATTTACAGTATAATGTTGTTTTAAATTTGGGGGGAGACAGAGCGAAAAATTTCCGGTCTCATCCGGAAATAAATGTGGAAACATTTTTCATCGGCTTCCAGCTCCAGTACAAAGTTATTCCCCAAGCTCCTCGGCGCGTTTCTAGTATTTTAGAGCGGCTCATCAATTAGCATCGGTAGAGGGAGAACCTCTGACTCCTCGTGCGTTTCTCGGAAGGCACAGCAGCCATAAAAGTGAGCGAGGTATACGCTGAGCTGCGCACTAGTTGGCCTAAGTCTGTCACGAGCCCGCATTTTTGCTGGCAGCTTCGCTTGAGAGCTGCCGCGCTGTTGTAAGCGTCGCGTCACGCTAGGACGAATAGACCTGGCGCGACGAAACGCTAACAACAGCGATGAGTGTGCTGCTCCGATCGGTTCCCATGCATTAAATGCGGCATCCTGAGAACATCAGTGGTTCTTAGCGCTCGTCACCGCCACCGTCACTGTGTCTGGTGACGAAGTGAGAGAGCGGTAAGAACCCCTGATGAAATGCGGTGACAGACCAAGCGACAAGCGACATGGAGAAATGCATTTTGCATTGTTTTTTCGACCTGGTACACCAACAGAATACAAAACGCTGTCGATGGTGGATCTACACTGTTGAAGAATAGTTTAGGCCAGATACATAGGGCCTATCTTGTGACTCATTTTCAAACGTAGGCCTACTCAACTGCACCATGCAAAGTGAGACGCATGTAGGCCGATTATGACTTCGGCAATTGCCCTCTTTATCTTTACTGTCGTTCTCACATAGCGCATTACCATTAGGCCCGACTGCTCAATGCGCTTAACATTATTACCCGAGCTATAGGTCTGTTCATTCCAATTTTCTTTCTCCACTCCCTGGGGAGTATTACAGTCCCGGTGCAGCCGATTTTCAGCGCTCTTGGACTAACATTCACACAGACCATCACTACCATCCAGGTACCCCTTTTACACCTGGGTGGGGTGAAGCAAGTGAGGCAAAGTGTCTTGCTCAAGGTCACAAGCGGACATTTTTTTCTTGGTCAGGACTGGGAATCGAACCAGCTGTGAAAGGAGTCCAAGTCCCCTGGAATCTAAGTCCGGTCTTATTGTTCAGCGAGGGATTAGAATACTATGGCTAGAGAGACCATGACCATCCGAATATAACCTTACATTAGCGGGCTATTGTTTGGCGGATCAGCATTCCTAGGGCGTTGATTCCTGTTCACCTTGGGTAGCGAGCATAAAGGGGTCGTAATCCTACGTCAGGCCTAAGCCAGGTGTAGTGCTGGTCGATGCCCTATCCTCGACCAGCACTACACCTGGCTTAGGTCTGACGTAGGGTTACGACCCCTTTATGCCCGCTACCCCTGGACTCTCTGATCAGGAGTCCATCTCGCTAACCACTAGACCACCCCGCTCCTATATACGATGACGCTATCAGCCAATCACATAATACATGTAGGCCTACCAGTTTTTGGTGTTGAATGACATGTACCGTAGGAATCATGTCCAAATACCATGGCCTTGAAGTATCATAATCAGGCAAAAATATAGGGAAAATATGCTCGATTTAGGTCTGAACTACCGCTGTTTTCACAATTGTATAGGCCTATATTGACATTTACACCAGTGTCCCTGATACACTTTTTCTTTCCTTTATCTGAACTCATCATCTAGCGAAAGCCACTCGGTTTTCTTAAGCCCATGTCACACTGTGGCGACTTAGGAGGGCGAATCCCCGCGAACTAGAATGAAATGGTCCATGGACCATGTGCTCACCCCTTTGGACATAATAGTGTAATGACAAAGAGAGGCATGTACATGGTCCATGGACCATTTCATTCTAGTTCGCGGGGATTCGCCCGGCTAAAGCTGCATTTACCAGACATCCGGAATGCGGTATAGGGACGCGGAATCCCCGGCGGAACGATATGTTGTATACGCAAATGCATTGCATTTTCCGCTTCCGCGTTCCGCAATCCGCATTCCGCGTGTCAGCTAAACGTAGCTTAAGTCGCCACAGTGTGACTCTCGCTGAAAGGGTAAATGTCGTCCTGGGTATATACAAAGATCACCCAGGATCTCAATCTTCACTAAAACAATACCCTGGGTGTAGTTTCGGTAGCCGAACATCACCCAGCATCCGCAATTGGTGCCTAGAAACGAATCCTATTTAGAAATCCCGTGGAATCTCGCGGTCTCGCGCCGCGGTACTTGTTGAGTGTAGCTGTTTATGACATTCTACAGGCCGTCACGCGACCACGGGCGAGACAACCTCGAATCCAGGTGTCATTCTACCATGCTGGGTGATGTCCACAGGGGCGGATCCAGGATTTTGCCTACGGGGGGGGGGTGCAGACAGGGCCAAAAGGGCAATACCCTATGGAAAAGCCCAGGCCTCTTCAGGGAATTAGATTTAAACATACAGGTGTAATGTATGAGAATGCCCCCCGTATGACAATGCCCGCTTTATTGTTCGGCGGACACTCAAATACAGAAAGACATGTTGATCAGTGCCTCCCCCATTGTCACGTCGCGGCTTATTCCGTCAATCTTTTGTTGGGGGGCATTGGCATACGGGGGCAGTGAAAAACATTACACCTGTATATACATCATATGCTATGCAATCAATGGATTCGAATTCGCATCGATTTCCGTAATTTGAAGCCCGAAATTCGAATTCGTTAGCCTACGTGTGTGGAGAGCACCCTCGATGAAAGGCGAGAGCGACTTGGACGGGGCGGGACTGGTCCATACGAAGGTCCCAGAGTTTTGGAGCAAAGATTTGATAAAATGCCGGGCCGTATCCTAATCCCTAGCAGCGAGCGCCGCAGGCGCGAGGCGAAATATCGGCGGGGGGTCCAGGGGGCCTCCCCCGGGAAAATTTTAGAAACTAAGAGTGCTTTAACGCCATTTCCCGGCACGGAAATGCCTTTTTTCGGCTTTGTGCCGAAGAAGGCACTCTGCCAAAAGAGGTAGGCTATCCTAGAGGATCAAATATCGGCGGGAGGTCCGGGGGCGTCCCCCCGAGAAAATTTTAGAAACTAAGAGTGTTTTCACGCCATTTCCTGGCATGGAAATGCCTTTTTCGGCTGTGTGCCGGAAAAATACTCTACCGAAAGAGGCACCCTGGAGGCGAAATGTCGGCGGGGGTCCGGGGGCCTCCACCGGGAAAATTTTAGAAAATAAGTGTGCTCATAACGCTATTTCCCGGCATGAAATGCCTTTTTAATCGGCTCTGTGCCGAAGAAGGCACTCCCTGCCGAAAAAGGCACCCTATGCCGAAAAAGGGCACTCTGGCCCGGAAGGGGGTGCGCACCCCCTGCTCCCCCCCCCCCTGGATCCGCCCCTGGTCCAGCTACCGAAACTACACCCAGGGTGTTGTTTTAGTGAAGATTGAGATCCTGGGTAATCTTTGTATATAGCCAGGACGACATTTACCCTTTCAGCTTGACTCTCTCGGTCTTAAGGGCGGTTTACACTAGGTTGCACCAAGTTGCAAGTTGCGGAAACCTGCAAGTTGTTGCAGTCTACCTGTACATTGCAACATCCAGTGCGAGAAGTTGCAGAAGTTCGCAACAAGTTGCAGGAATTTTGGCGGGAATCCCTTGTTCGGCAGCCATTTTGGCTTTAGTAGACGTCACGTGATTTTTTGCTGTATTCTCATTGACCAGGGACGTGCAACTTGTTGCAACTTCACCAGAAAATAGGATCTGGATCCTAATTTTGCAACAAGTTGCAGTAGTTAGTTGCAACAAGTTGCATGCCCGTTTACACATGCAACTTTGATGAATTTTTTTTGTGTCATCAGCGGGTTTATGCAACAAGTTGCATGAAGTTGCATATGAAAAGTTGCATGTGTAAACGGGCCTTTACATGATATGCTTAAAGATGCACAGGCAGCAGGGGTATTTTGTGGTACCAAACCATCTCCAGAAATACATTAGGCCCTGGAAGTGACGTTCACTCTCGTACTTCGTAGTTCGTGTTTCGTCAGATTTGCGAAACCTCGCTAGTACCTGAATTTCGTGAACCCTACCACTGTGGCAGCTCGACGAACTCACGCGAACTGTACGAATGTTTAGGAATCAACTAAGAATCATTTACGAACTGCAAGAAACGACTGATTTCTCCACAACGACTGGGTCAAAGTTGACATGCCATACATCAATCAGCCTGTCGTTTTTGTCGGTATCTGATTGTTTTTGCGTAAGGCCGGCATGACTGATCCCTCTCCTAAAATCCATTTCATTTCGCCATGATGTTCAGTGTACACGATGCATTGCCTATTTCAAAATGGCCGCCATTTCCGCCGTGAATGCGAACTACGATAATTTGTGAAAGAACTGCTTCGTGTCGGGTTTTTTTGGGAAAAATAAAGGATACCGGTAATGCAAGTAGCGGTAAAAAAGACAAATCGATTGATATATTGGTGTCAATTTTGACCCAATCGACGTCATCTTCGGAGGTACTCGGCTACATTCGGGCGGCCATCGTAACCTACCTCGACTGTATATAGGAGCCTCGGCGTAGTAATCATCTCGCAAATCACGAGATAATTCAGTGATTCGCCGCAGTGAGTGGGTCGTCTGTGACATTGACCGTAACCTTCCGCACTTAATGATGTAGTGCAGACCAATGCTGATACTTTTTCACGTATAAATGGGTTCTTTGCGCATTATATCGGTGGGATAATTTTATTTATTGTAAAATCTGAAGTTATTCAGTGGATTAAGGCACATTTTAGGCAGTGATAACACCGAGGATGGACAACGTTACAATGTCGAAACAAAATGGCCGACCAGCCTTCACTTCACCACTTGAGAAGTTCAACCTGCTGCTATAGCGTGAGTGACCCTTCATCAGGTAAGGTAACAT
Organism: Notospermus geniculatus; assembly: GCA_002633025.1. Taxonomy (NCBI): domain Eukaryota; kingdom Metazoa; phylum Nemertea; class Pilidiophora; order Heteronemertea; family Lineidae; genus Notospermus; species Notospermus geniculatus. Next base: position 153,024 of record NMRB01000182.1, on the reverse strand, counting down.
GCTTCAACTCATTTTTCTATGTGTAGCAACACTCACAACCCCTAATTGGTAACTTTGATCATTCAGATCGATAGATTTGAACAGTCTTGTTGAGCATGACCGAAGAAGTAGATCCCGGGGCAAGATGGCGCTATCCGATATACATCAGAGATACGATGTTGGCACGAATCGTTCTCTGACGTTCAGATTGAATTTTGACCCAGAAGTTGAGCGGAAATCAGCCATGAACCACACGTCTTTTACCCGTGGATTGAAGTTAAGAAGAATTTATAGTGAGGTTTCGCAAATCTAATGAAACACGAAGTACGAAATACGAAATTGGACTTCTTTTCCATGACGTAATATATTTCTGGAGGTGTTTGGTTACACAAATATCGCCTGCTGCAAGAGCGTCTTTTGGCGTATGTCCTTAGACTGATACAGTTACAGTGAATATTAAAAGGGGCTGGAAGGTGAAAAATCAAGAAGTCCAGTTCTGCGCCCCTAAGTCATACAGACTTCAAACTTGCAGGGATGATACATCATAGGGTGGAGACATCACTTTTGGGTAACATGGAATAATTGTTTAATGCATGGTTATAACCTAATTAAATTAAAAAATGGATTTTTCAGCTGCAGAAAAATCAGTGAAAATGATGTTATATTTTGTCAAGAACGGGTAGGCAGTTTAAGCAGGGGCTTATCTTTGGATTAAAACCCTAAAATAAAACAAAATATTTTGTTTTTATGAAAAAAAGGGCTTTGAAGAAGACACCAAATATTCTTGCCATAATCAGCACACCATGCATAACACTGACATAACACTTCACAGAATGTGGGCCAGGCCTAGGAAAAGGGACAGGTCCATTCAATTGTTAGTCAATTTTTATCATGAGTGGCCTGTGACCAGAGGTGTTGGCAATCAGGGCTATTGTCACCTTTTCATTCGTTGATTCACTAGCTTAGTCTGAAAGGAAATGACTGGCAAAGATTATGCAACCCACCCCCATGGATGGTCAATAAAGCCCTATTCCCTAACTATTGAACTCATTCATCATAAGGTCAAGTCAGAAATGGATAAGCCTGGGTCACTGGAGTGTTTTTCTATTCATTTTTGTTATGGACATTCCAAACATTTACTCATAATCCCCTCTTACAGGCGCAGAACTGGACTTTTTGATTTTTCACCTTCCAGCCCCTTTGAATTTTTTTCTTTTACTTTTGCTGAGTTAACACTTCATCATGCTGTCGAACATTTTGGGGGCAAACGACCTCCAACTCCTTACATAAAATGCCTCCTGACGGTGCTGATACTTCCGTTATTTCAGTTGTAGCCGTCTGTTCGGAGTTTGGACGCCGACATGTGATGAAATTACGTGCGGTCCGCCACAAGTTTTTGCCCGTGAAAACGTAGAGAAAAAAATTGATGGATGAATTTATGCTTCCTAAAATATAAGAATACATCGTTATATCCCCCAGAATGTCAGGATCTGTGAAAGCGTAATGAGTGTTGATCACGTACAAAAGGTTCAAGAGAACGGCTGGGAGTTCCAACGTCATGAAGCATACCACAACAGCGATGACAAGAACCGACACGTTGTCTGACTGTCTCTGGAGTTTGTCGTTTTCTCTGATTGAAAAGTCTCCCTTCTTTAGCGCTTTGATGAGGCGGATGCTGCAGTACAGCATGGTACCCACAGGTATTACGAATAAGATCAGGTAGTACAGGAAGTGGACGTATATAACTGTAAAGTAACGGTCGTTAAGTAGTTTCTTACGGAATTCTGGGATCATCTTCTTCAGACACGCGTCCCATTTCCAGCTGTCTACTTCGTCGTAACAGATTTTTACGATGTTATATCCGATTGAAAAGAACACTAAGCATGCCACGGATATTCTTGTCCTCTTGACTGTGCAAATAGAAGCTGCTTTCAGGGGATTCGATACAGCTATGCATCTCACAACCGACACGAAAACAACGAGGTACACGCTGATAGTCTTACACGACCAGAGGGCGGCGGCGACATACATTTGTGTAACTGGATATATCGACGCAATTTCAAAGCGTCTGTGGTATTTATCAAATGCTTCGGCCGAGTACATCCAGGTGTTGCACAACAGGTAGGCGATGTCGCCGACACAGAGTGACTTGAGGAGTACAGCTATGGGTGATGGCCGCATCTCTCGACTGAGGACAACGTAGGCCAAGACATTACCCACAATCCCTAGCGTTACGATGGCAAGTGTCACTGGTCCATAGATGATGTAGACGACAGTACTCATCTTCTGAGAGAAACATACCACGGTATTGTTAGATTCCTGAAACCCTTTTGTCGTCTCTTCGGTTGCGATGTTGATGTTCGTCGTATTCATTTTCCATCCAGTAATGAATCTCCTCACGTCTGGTAAACTTCGCAATAATCCCGAGGCGTATTCCTTCCAATCTGAACAGCCTCGTCATGTCACTTTGGTTGCGGTGTTTGCGTTCGTTCTTTTCAGTTTGTAGACAATCCAGTAACCAATTTCCCCGCATCAGGTAGTGCAAATAGTGTCTACGTTCTCTGTCGAAGAACAAGACAGATCTTAATATCGAGGAGAGTGAGTAATTATCTGCTGGAACAGTCGGCCGAAATTGGAATAGCAACCAACTTTCGGGATCCATTCAGCGCCAGAATAAATATATCGAACAATATTATTCGAACTGGGTGCCGGTAATTGTGTTTGTAGGCTGGTCCCCTGTCATAGTTCTCGCTTCACTACTACGACAGACATCTTGAACGCCAACTCGGCATGTGATTGGTCAGCCAAACGTCATCAACGGTCGCGCGATGAGTCATCATATATTTTTAGAGACTCCCGCAACGTTACGAGTCTTTATTGCTCATTTGCATACGTGTGTCAGAAAACAGGCAAACATGGCGGACGCGGCCTGTCGTAGTATTGGAGGAACGGAGCGGTACGATCGCAGGGGACCAGTCTATTGTGTTTGTTGATGGTGATGTCATGTCGACAATGCATATGCTAGAAAACATGCGGCGACTGGCCTTTCCGGGTCAGACATCAAATGCCAACGCTTTAAACCAAAGTACATTCATATGGGTACTTCAAAATGGGTGCGTTTACTTCGCACGGCACAGGCGACTGACTTTTGCGGAGCAGTCGTCAACCAACACATCTGCTCGTTGTGAATTACGCTGTGAATGTTTCTTCAAAGCAGACAGCGGACTAGGGGATATCGCAAATGATCTCATCGCAACCGAGTAAAATCGGCTGGTGATGTCAGGTGTGCGCTGGACAGCGATGCGTGGAATCTCTCGCCAGCGATGGTCGTCCAATATCAAACATGAGGGAGTTTAAAGCCCAACAGTATGCATTAGGTGACTCTTTCTCCCTCTGCACCTTGATAAGACTGGTATCCCGTCCAACCTATATATAGCTATTGGTAACGCTGAATCGGTTAATGTCGTCCTGGGTACACATCATTATTACCCAGTGTAATCCTGGGTAATCCTTTTTGTTACCCAGAATCATCCTGGGTACAAATAAGGTACCTTAACATTACCCAGTTTTAAAATCCGCGCCATTTTCCACCTGCGCCCGAGGTGGTTGTGGTACGTGCGTTATGTAGCAGCCGCGTGTCGCGTGCAAGCCACTTCAGTTTCGCATCAACTTTGACACTTGCTTTCAACTTGTATCTACCATTATCGACATCCACCAGATTTTTCTTCACCTCTCTTCCTTTTGAAATGAAAATTCCATCCCTATAGGTTGGAATAGATTGCAAATACGCCTGTAAATCGCAGTCTTTAACGCGAGTTGCCATTCTGACAGCTGCTGACAATCACCACGTCAAAATGCACGTGTATAAATTCGTGGCGGGCTAGAATAAGATAGTACCGTACCTCGAGTGCAGGTTGAAAATGGCGCGGATTTCAAACTGGGTAATGTTAAGGTACCTTATTTATACCCAGGATCGTCCTGGGTAACAAAAAGGATTACCCAGAATACCCAGGGTAATAATGAGGTGTACCCAGGACGACATTAACCGATTCAGCATTGGTAACAGCGAGGCTGGATTGATACCATGTCGAAACAAAAATGGCCGCCATACCGTCATCACTTGAGAAGTTCAACGAGCTGTTATAGCGTGACTAATTCTTTATCAGGTGAGGTCACGAGTGATCTTGCGTTTTTGCGAACTTCGATCGTGGTCATTTCGAATGAGGAACTCGGCCGTGGCGGTTGGTCTCTCTCCGGGCTCTGTTCAGCACAGTACTAGGTAATATGTCTTCCCTTCCTATTTCCCGTGAATTTAAGCTCATCGTGTGGTGCGAGAGCAAAGGCATGGTGGTCATGCCGGCATGGTGGTCATGCCTAGAGGTGATATTAATGCTCTATGTGTGGTGCGAGAGCTAAGGCATGGTGGTCATGCCAAAAGGTGATATTGCTACTCGTGTGGTGCGAGGGCTAATGGCATGGTGGTCATGCCGGCATGGTAATGATGCCAATGTTAATGCTCTGCGACGGATTGCGAGGGCTATAGAGGTAACATTAAAATGTTATACGGCCGAGGAAGGGATGACATATTCCACTCATTCTGCTGTGTAGGGACGACAGCTGCGCAAGGGCTGTATTGTGAAAGATATCGCAGTCCTCTCCATGGCTGGTATTGTATTGTACAGGTTCTTGTATGTGCTCAGTACAATCATATGGGGTGGCCATGCGAAACAGTTGGGTGCACGGGTTTGAAAGGGAGCGGAATCATATTACATTATATAATTCGTTTGTTGGCATTGGCTTATTTTTATGTGTGAATGGAAAGTATTATTGGTAGAGGCGGCGCCAGTTCGGTTTGTTGTGAAGGGCTTAAAGGGATATAATTTGATTTTGGGTGCTTTCGGCTTCGACCGAGGGATTCTAATTCCCCAGGGAGGGGTTTTCCCCTTCCACCGGTTGGGGCCGGGGGCACCCCCAGTGACCTCTAGAGGCGAAAAAGGGTTTATAAGCCCAGGGCGGATCGCTATTCAATCATTCTGCATTTGCGCCGAGTTGCGTGCAGGTCACCTCTCTTCCCAGGGTAAGATTCCGTAATACGATTTCCCTTTGTTCCGATTTCTAAGCTTTTGCCGTCGTGCGTGTTTCTTTGTGCGTATAGGTTTAGGCTTGGCCCTTTTTCTGTTGGATGTCTTTAGGGGATATTTTTGGGCCTGCTTCTTGCTTGTGAATTTGGGGTGGTCACGTTGGGTATTTTTCCGCTCTATTTTTATGTTTTCTTCCGTATTTCCCGATGTTTTGTGATATATAGCCCTTGCGGGCCAGAGGGCCCGGCTATGAGAATGCGAGCCAGAGGGCTCCGCTATGTGAATGCGAGCCAGAGGGCTGCGCTATCAGACTGCGAGCTGGCATATTTGTACCTTTTTTCAGGAAACGCTGGGTTTCTGTATTCCCGATTGGGAATTCGAGGTTGATTTTTTCCCGCCGTCCGGTTCAGAGAGTAGATACTCCCCTGTCTGGACCTGCTTGGAGGGACATGGGGCCCGATTCCCGGCCCACAAGTGCCCAAGGTTGGAGGATGTGTTTGAAAACGGTGACGAATTTGACATTTCTGCTTTGCCTTTAAGAGACCCCGAATTCTTTGTACCAGGCCAGTTACACAGGCATGTAGATGAGTGGCGTAAGATAATTGCTTCGTTTGATATTGCTCTGCTATGATGTATTCTTGATAACCTGTGGCCTGTATCAGTCGTGTTTCTGCCTATAAGGCGTGTGCCTTGGCGTAGGGTCGACATGTATCTCCTCTCTGGAAAGTTACTTGTTTCATAGGACCATTAAAGCATTTATTTTGTACATTAAGTGTTCCTGTCATTTCTCTGGGGTTTTTCGCACCTTCAGTGCTTTGAGTCCCTCTAGAACTGCTTCGTGTCGCTTTTTTTTGAAAATAAAGGATAATGCAAGTAGCGGTAAAAAAGACAAATCGATTGATATGAAGTTGAGCGGAAATCGGCCATGAACCAAGGGTCTTTTACCCGTGGATTGAAGTGAAGAAGAATTTATAGTGAGGTTTCGCAAATCTAATGAAACACGAAGTACGAAATACGAAATTGGACTTCTTTTCCATGACGTAATGTATTTCTGGAGGTGGTTGGTTACACAAATATCGCCTGCTGCAAGAGCGTCTTTTGGCGTATGTCGTTAGACTGATACAGTTACAGTGTATATTAAAATTTGAATGTTTTCTTTTACTTTTGCTGAGTTAACACTTCATCATGCTGTCGAACATTTTGGGGGCAAACGACCTCCAACTCCTTACTTAAAATGCCTCCCGATGGTGCTGATACTTCCGTTATTTCAGTTGTAGCCGTCTGTTCCGAGTTTGGACGCCGACATGTGATGAAATTACGTGCGGTCCGCCGAAAGTTTTTGCCCGTGAAAACGTAGAGAAAAAAATTGATGGATGAATTTATGCTTCCTAAAATATAAGAATACATCGTTATATCCCCCAGAATGTCAGGATCTGTGAAAGCGTAATGAGTGTTGATCACGTACAAAAGGTTCAAGAGAACGGCTGGGAGTTCCAACGCCATGAAGCATACCACAACGGCGATGACACGAACCGACACGTTGTCTGACTGTCTCTGGAGTTTGTCGTTTTCTCTGATTGAAAAGTCTCCCTTCTTTAGCGCTTTGATGAGGCGGATGCTGCAGTACAGCATGGTACCCACAGGTATTACGAATAAGATCAGGTAGTACAGGAAGTGGACGTATATAACTGTAAAGTAATGGTCGTTAAGTAGCTTCTTACGGAATTCTGGGATCATCTTCTGTAGACAAGCGTCCCATTTCCAGCGGTCTACTTCGTCGTACCAGATTTTTACGATATTATATCCGATTGAAAAGAACACTAAGCATGCCACGGATATTCTTGTCCTCTTGACTGTGCAAATAGAAGCTGCTTTCAGGGGATTCGATACAGCTATGCATCTCACAACCGACACGAAAACAACGAGGTACACGCTGATAGTCTTACACGACCAGAGGGCGGCGAAGACATACATTTGTGTAACTGGGTATATCGACGCAATTTCAAAGCGTCTGTGGTATTTATCAAATGCTTCGGCCGAGTACATCCAGGTGCTGCACAACAGGTAGGCGATGTCGCCGACACAGAGTGATTTGAGGAGTACAGCGATGGGTGATGGCCGCATCTCTCGACTGAGGACAACGTAGGCCAAGACATTACCCACAATCCCTAGCGTTACGATGGCAAGTGTCACTGGTCCATAGATGATATAGACGACAGTACTCATCTTCTGAGAGAAACATACCACGTAAGAAACGTGTATTTGAGGGGTACCTTCAAAAATACCGAGTTTCGGCCCGATCGGACATCCAATATGGCCGCCAGGTGGCGTAACCTGAAAATCATCCAAGTGCTAAAACTCAGGAACGGCTTGACCCAGATTGCTCAAACTTGATATTTACCTCCCTCTTGATGACCTTTACAAGCACGTCAAATTTCGGCCTGATTAAACTTCCAATATGGCCGCCAGGTGGCGTAACCCGAAAGTCATCAAATGTGCTATAACTCAGGAACGACTTGACCCAGAGCGCTCAAATGTGCTATGTGGCTCCCTCTAGATGACCTTTATGTGCATGTGAAGTTTTGGCCCGATCGGACATCCAATATGGCCGCCAGGTGGCATAAACCCAAAATCATTGAAGTCCTGCAACTTGGGAATGACTTGACCCAGATTGCTCATAACTGACATGCACCTCTCTCTGTCATTACACTATTATGTTTAAACGGGTGAGCACATGGTCCATGGACCATTTCATTTGAGTTGAGGGGAGAGTTTTGGGGGAGTATTGGGAGGAAGAGTATTGGGAGATTGAGTATTGGGGGTTGTTTGGGGGTTGTATTATTTTGGTTGCGTATCGTGGATGGAGAGGCTTCTGGCGAATACCTCTCATCCCCAATACTTTATCGTCAAGGAGAATTGAGAGATTTCGCTGATCACTCGGGATCTGCTAAGGTCACGAGTGATCTTGCGTAATCGCGAACTTCGATCGTGGTCATTTCGAATGAGGATATCGGACAACTGCTAAGGAAACGTGCTTAAACGCATTCTTTTATGTGTAGCAACACTACCAATACCTAACTGGTAACTTAGATCATTCAAATAGATACGCAAGGTTCCACGAATTTTTTTGTTGGATCTGATCGAGAGACCACATGTTAGTTAAAATAACCAGGGTAACAGTTTATCCAAGGGTGGATGCAGATTTTAATAGGGGTGGCATGAAGTTGGGAGACCACACCCATTTGTGACCCTCTATCGTAAATCTTCAACGAGGTTCCATGATTCTTTTAACTGATATGTGTTGTTTACCTATAAGAGAATAAAATGTGGTGATCACATCAATGGAACCTCAGTGCAGATTTGATTGATAGGGCCACTTATACATCGACTGCTGTAACAAATCCATGTGGCGTGTAAAACTGCATTGCGCTTCCACCGAATGGGCCCAAGTTATGTAGCACCCATATATGGTAGTGAAACTATCAGAAACATGGAATCTCATCCCAGAATGAAGATAAATGTAGGTAAAGTTACCTCTGGGCGCGTGTGCTATAAACTTTGGGCGTGGCCTGCTCCGCAGGGGAAGAGTTAATTTTCATAAACTTCACTAATAATTCTTATTCGACCTCTAACCAACATGCCTGGGAAATTTGAACCCATCCTGAAGAGGCGATTTTCCAGTTTTCTCTATATCTGGGCCTATTTTATAAAAATTCGTTCTCAAAATCTTTCCTCAAAATTTAAGCTCCATAGGTTTAATAAAATTAAAATAGCAACATATTCGAAAATGTCATGCCAAAAAGTGCATTTAACTTTCGACATTGCATTTTTTTGACAAGAAATTTTGAATGCATAGCTATTTAGTGCTATTTAAGCTATTTAGCAGATATATTGGGAAATATGTCTGATATCATTTAGATAAATGGTGCCAAATATGAAAGTCATAGCACTGATACAGTGGTGTGCATTTATATTCGAACAGAGGGAATTCAGCTCTTCATTAAAGGCAAAATTTTTGCCGCTTCTGTATTCCAATACCTATATCAGAAATATTTGAAGTCAGTCCTAGATATGCACTCATCTAATCTGTTGGGTTTTCACTGAATTCAGATGCTGGATATCACGAGAATGGTGACAATGTCGAAATTTGACATATTTCTTGAGATTTGCTGTTATCACCATTTTGTCTGGATATTTTGTGGACTTTTCCCCCTTGCAACAACATGTTGTATTACCTGACAGTGTGTGGAAATAGAAGTTGATATTCTTACACCTGAGATTCAAGTTTGGTGTCTATGAGATTTTCCACTAACAATTTTGAGATTTTCCAGGAATCTTTGTATTGCTCGCCAACTGTAAGATGAAGTTGGATCAGATAGACAGCAATATCCTAAATCAATTCCAGCAAAACAATCACTTTTGACCAAGTCACTTCATAAATATTGCAAAGTCTCAAAATCGTGGGAAATCTCAAAAACATGAAAAGTTGAATCCCTGCTATTTGCGAATTAGTATCAGCATCCAAACACCGCCAGGTTACACCCTCATTCAACATGTTGTTGCAAGAGAAAAACGTCTCCAAAATATCCAGACAAAATTGTGATAATAGCAAATCTCAAGAAATATATCAAATTTCGATATTTTCACGGTTCTCGTGATATGCAGTATCTGAATTCAGCGAAAACCTTCAGACTAGAGGAGTGCATATACATGTACTAAGACTGCATGACTTCAAATACTTTTGAAATAGACATTGGAATACAGAAGCGGCAAATTTTGCCTTTTATGAAACGCTGAATTCCCTCTGTTCGAATATTAATGCACACCTGTCCACTGTATGTTTTGAATAACCCCATATTTTAAACTTCATCAAAAGGTGAAAGGCACTTCGTTCGATATTTATGCTTTTTTCCATCTTTCACTCAGAAGTGACATACAATACGTGTTTCTCCAAGGAAATCATCCCCCCCCCCCCCCCCCCCCAGAGAGCCAGTGCCTCTCCCCCAAGAAGCTGGTTGCAGCCCTGCGGTTCCTCGTCAATGTAAAAGAACAGCACCCGCGAACTTCATCAAAGTGTGAAAGGCACTTCGTTCGATATTTATGCTTTTTTCCATCTTTCACTCAGAAGTGACATACAATACGTGTTTCTCCAAGGAAATCAATGATGTAGAACTATTGATTACTTGTATCATACTGAATCTTGGACACACCGAGAACAGAGCAGTTTTTACAATTCATTTTCTTCTCTCCAGGGGCCTGTTTCATGAAGTGACTTCAAGCTAATGGTACCTTTAACCAAATGAAAAATGCATTGAGTTAATGGTGCCATTAGCTTAAAGTCACTTTATGAAACAGGCCCCAGGACATTAATACACAAAGACGTATTTACGAATGGTGTCAGCGCATAGGTCGACGATGTCGTCTTTTTCGTCATATTTTTTTCTTCTACTTCGCTAGCTACGAATCTCAGGATGTACACTCTTGATCATAAGTAAATCCGCACCAGATATTCTTGATTTACTCGATAACTACTAATTATTTTTCCCCAATTTTTGGACATGTGAAAGCCACATGCACTGTCTAACACGTCCCGCTTCAATTATTCAAATCGGCCAACATTCATGTCTTTCACAGCAGTTCAAAGACGGCAGGGTGGTTTGGAGGTTTCTCCAACTTAAGTTTTCATGGAACTTTTCACCTGCACAACCTTCAGCCTTGGCCATTAAGCGACAGCCCAGTAAAAATTTTCCAAAAATATATCAAGATCTCACCAAAAATTGCGTTTTTGTCCAAAATCTCAGCACATGCTTGGCAACCAGTAAACCCAACTATGAGATGGCCCCTTAGACATGTCCCCAATCAATGCCCTGAATAGGGAACCCCGATCACGCAGACCACGCGAGAATATACGCGTGGGTTTGAACTGATAGTACACCGACGCCACCTTTTATTCATGACGATTCAAGGTGTGATTGGCCGTGCTTGGTGAACCGCATCTCTCGAACAATGAGCCTCTATAGGTGTCGCGTCTGCTCTATCAGTCTCACGTGACCAATTGGCGCTCCCCATTGAATGTTGGCTAGCTGAACAGGCCAATTGTTATTCAAAATCACTGTGGCTGGAGCAATACCAACCACAACAGATCAATTTCATGCTTTCAATCATAGTTCAATTCTAAATGCCCGGCCACCAAAACACAATATTCAGCGTCCCGTTTGCACAGTATGGCGAGGGGGCATCTCGTAGTTCAGTTCACTGGGATGCCAAGGAAGTGGTGAAGTTTTAGACAAAAATGCATTTTTTGGCGAGATCTTGATATATTTTTGAAAACATTTCTCTGCTCTGTTGCTTAATGACCAAGGCTGAAGGTTGTGCAGGTGAAACGTTTGATGAAAACTTCACAACGTGAGATCTGCTTCTGACAGGTTGATTGATACACAGCTTGGAAAATCACCAGATGTCGTAGGCTTATAAGATGGCGGCGGTGATTTTTCCTCCGGGACTAAATCCCAAACCCAAGTCTCGCAATATCTCGCGGGATTTGGTCCCGGTGTTCCGGTTGCAACCACAACAGATCAATTTCATGCTTTCAATCATAGTTCAATTCAAAATGCCCGGCCACCAAAACACAATATTCAGCGTCCCGTTTGCACAGTATGGCGAGGGGGCCTCTCGTAGTTCAGTTCACTGGGATGCCAAGGAAGTGGTGAAGTTTTTTGACAAAAATGCATTTTTTGGCGAGATCTTGATATATTTTTGAAAAATTTTCTCTACTCTGTTGCTTAATGACCAAGGCTGAAGGTTGTGCAGGTGAAACGTTTGATGAAAACTTCACAACGTGAGATCTGCTTCTGACAGGTTGATTGATACACAGCTTGGAAAATCACCAGACGTCGTAGGCCTACAATTATTGATTCACAGGTGGCAAAATCACTGATAAACAGATTGCTGAATCACGTGAACTATTGAAGCCTTGTGTGGAACAGCAAGGAGTGTTATCATGCTCGCGGTGTGTCCGACGCGAATTTTCAAAACCCAGGCCAAAAAACAAACCTGCTGAACCTGCTGATTTTTTCTAGCTCATCATCATGACACCTTTACCCGTTTTAGCCGCAGCGATTTTCGAGCTCCATTTCGAGAGTGGAAAAATAAACCCATCAATTTATTCCACGTTGTCCGCCATTCATTGCGGTGTGTGCTGTTTGATTCAGACCAAGTGTGACGGTTTTTTTGTTTCTTTGGAAAGCTCAGATGATGTCTGTCAATTTCAAAAAGGAATAACATCCTGTATTCCACAAGAAAGTATGGGAACTCATTGGTTGAGAAAGGTGGTATCGCTACTTTATGTTTTAATCGTTGTCCTTCCTAATATCTTAAAGATGGCTGCACTTTAGCATTTCAATGAGGAACCCGCGTGCCGGAAATCCAGACAGGTCGGCGCTGCGAGCAGTGCGACCGAAACGACGTCATTGACGTCGTTTTGAGTGTTGACGTTGCGTCATGAAAAAATGAGCTGTACATTTTTGTACAGGAAAAATGAGATAAAGACGTTGCCGAAATCGTCATCTATCTCTTCATTTTAAGGAAAAAAGTATTGCAAAATTGCAGACATTTTCATCTGCTACAAGATGATGTAAATTTTAATGCCATGCGACCGAAACAAACGGGTGCTTTTCACACCAGAAATAAATGGAAATAACGTTAGAAAAAAGAAACTTCGGTCGCACTGCTCACAGCGCCACGTCGTGACGTTAGTCCTCCGGTGATAAACCTTGGAAACAGTGAAACCTTGAAAACAGTCAGAAAACCTTGGAAACACTGGCAAAATTGCTAAAAACACTAAAATAAATCAATAAGAATTCAAGCTGATTAATCGTACTGTCATGTTTGTAAATTAGCAGTTTGAATGCATCCCTAAATAATGAAAATGAAAAATACCAGACGACACCACTCTGGTTGGTCTGGATTCCATGTTTTCAGTAACCCAATTTCTTACCTCGTCCCATGCAAAGGCCTCATGTTCAGGTCTCAATCCACTGGCACTGTTCAGTGATGGACCAAGGTACATGTACTTTTGACAAGAATTCAACATTGCCCTTTTACTGTAGAAATGCCATCATAGTCATATCAAGAGGCCTTATATTCATGATGAAATGCAAAGGAAAACAGAAATGTCAGACTGACAAATCCATCGTCTGCTAACTACCAGTGTTGTCTGCATCAGCATGGAGGCTGAGGCGGTTGACCTCAAAAGATGGTGGCTCTGAGGATGGCCTAATTTAGTTTGGCATCTGACATGTGTCACTGCATACCAGCACTCCCAATCTGGATACCAGGCTCAATTTATTATTGGCTGGGACTAAAAAGTGAAATATCTAATGGCACTGCGTACACTCGTTCCAAGGTTTTCTGACTGTTTTCAAGGTTTCACTGTTTCCAAGGTTTATCACATACCCATTGGAATGGCCTCGTGAGGACTCGATTCACGGAATCTTGGCTTCTTCCTGTCGAATAACGTTGAAAATTATGGAAAATGTTTTGGTTTTTTTTGTTTTAACAAACTAGCCAAGTTAGTGCCTGTTGTGCGAGGAGGAAGTTCCAATCGCAATTTCTCAGATGACCCCAACAATAACAGTGCTGCCATCTGTAAAGTGCCAGCATTCTAAGCCTGCAACACACGACACTACAACAGGTGTTTTTATTGCTTTGCGACGAGTGGCCACAGTTTTCCCATCCCCCGCACAGGAGGCAAAAACTGGCGATTTTTATCGCCAACTTACAAAGTACTGTAGACAGTTTATTTCGATGTTTCCATCAGACCCGAAGCCAAAGCATTATTGGCCCTGGTAACTACGGAATAGGCGATCTCAAGTTACTCGACTGGGTCTTTTACTTGCCTTGCAAAGGTAAAGGTACAAGGGACCATGGCTTACTGTCCTATGCGACGGGTGAGCCGGGGATGATCGATCGCTAGAGGGCCCAGGCTGGATTTGAACCATGTATAATAAATGAGAATGACTCCCGTATAACCCTTACAAAAATGTGCCACGTGTAAATGATATTACCACGTGGTTATGGGCGAAATTTACACCAACAATGTGTAAAAGTAGGCACATTTTTGGTGTAAAATTCGCCCATACCACGTGGTAATGTCATTTACACGTGGCACATTTTTGTAAGGCAAGAGTGCATGTTTTAGCGTGTGGCGGAGACTCAAATACAGAGAGACATGTTTATCAGTGCCTCCTCCATTGGCACGTTGCGGTTTAATCCGTCAAAAAATTTGGGGATGGGGCATCAGCAAATGGAGCAGTGCAAAATACTATACACCAGATCTTTCGAACCCAAAAAGAGATGACGTTGGCGGTGTGGCCAGACGTGTCCTCGTGTGCGGTAGGCTTTGCTGAAGCAAACGTTTTTCACCCCACCTTTCGATTCCTTTTAAATTTTCGCGGGATTTGAATGAAATACATGTACTCTATCAGCCGGGCTTTTTCAAAGAGAGAAGTGTTGTTGAAATCAACGGTGATTTTTCGAAAGTACTGTCCAAATGGCATTATCACGGACAATCAAAAGCATTTCTTGGGTTTGCCTTAAAACCCAAGATAGGAATGAACCCATTGAACGTCTACGTGTATACAAGGAAAGATACTTATTATGATTTACTTTATAATTATCAAGTTTTAAATCTTGCGTCCATCGCTGGCGATTATGGAAATGGCGTGGTTGGAATCTGCTACTTTTCGGCCACGACTCAATGGAAAGAAATAGGTTGCATTATCTTTGACCTGACGGGACACAATCGTCGCAAACTTCATTTACCTTACGATAAATTCAAAAGAACCCGAGGTCCAAACGGGTCTTTTTTCAAAAGATTGAAGATCATTGTTAACAACGATATTGCACTATTGGAAATTACAGACGTTCGTGCTCATGCACATCGCGAGAGTTCAGCGAGATTGAGGGCTGAATCTAGGTACAACGTCTACAGAATTAGAGACATGGGTTTTATTCTGACACTAGAACTAGTCAGGGTTTTACCCGGTGTAAAATATAGATTTCTTGAAGAAAACGAGTGGACTGATTCTGGCTCAAGCGGTCGACTTCCGCTGTTGATGCACAGTCATTACTTTGATGACAGTGGCAATATATTCATGTTTAATTTTGAACCATCGGGTGTCTTCAGTATTGTTGTATTTGAAAAGGTCAGCATGTATAAGAACTTTACCAAAGTGTTACGTACAACACAGGGATTCGCACGAAGTAAAAAGGCACATCTCCTTGGGAACCAGTTTGTTGTTTTCGAGGCCCTTAGTTTGTGCCTCGGTTGTAAGTTGTCTCCTCAAGATCATATTAGACTTGGCACTGTATTAAATGTGTATACCCGTGACATCAGGAAGCGTTGCCCAGCCATTTATAGGCCACAGGACGTGAACAAGGGACCAGATTCGCGCTTACGGTTCATTCTCAGAGTTTCTACTTCTGTAAATGATGGTTACCAAATTTTCAGCGATGGCCAACATCGTATAATCGCCTGGCCGAAATCAGCCCAGAGCAAAGACACAAAGAGGGGGTTAGTTGCAAAGATTTATTTTTGAGCACGTAACCTGCCATCCTCTTGCAACAGGTCCTCTAAAACGCGCTCCCCCACTCGCACGTCCGAGGCCCTGTTGAAATTGGCGCCTTTTCGCTGTGGAACTAGCGACAGAAAATCTGTCGCTGAATACAGCCAATCACAGCGAAGCTTCTATCCCGCCATGGTCACTCTCAAATATTGTGGTTTCAAAAATTCCTCGATTCGCTGACAAACTCGCTGGATTTTTTAATATTCCTGAATTAACTTCGCGTAAAAATGGTTGTCATGGATTATCTAGATAATGGGTAAGTACCGACGGGTTCAAAACACGAAGATATGATCCAGTTCATGTGTTTGGGGCAGCTATCATTCCGACAGCATGCATAAATTATGGAATGAGATGCAAATCGCCAAATTCCCATTTGGCCAACATCCCATTTTGCCAAATTCCCATTTCGCCAAATTCCCGTTTCGCCAAATTCCCAATTCGCCAAATTCCCATTTCGCCAAATTCCCGTTTCGCCAAAAATTTGAGTAACAAATTTGAGTAACTGAGTAACAAATTTGGCGAAATGGGAATTTGGCTAAACGGGAATTTGGCCAAATGAGAATTTGGCGAAATGGGAATTTGGCAAATTGGGAATTTGGCAAAATGGGATTTTGGCGAATTGGGATTTTGGCGAATTGGGAATTTGGCGAAATGGGATTTGGCGAAATGGAACTTTTTTGGCGAATGGGGAATTTGGCGAAATGCAATTTGGCGAAATGGGAATGAACCACCTGCTAAATCAGTTGTCGAAAACAGCGCCTTGAGTACGAAATGAGCATTCGTAAACAACTCGGGGAAATAAGTTATAACTAAATTTGAAATTTCGACCACATGATCGCAATGGACAGCTATAAGTTAGTAAACTGACATCACCCAGTGGAACGGACGTCACATCATTTATTTGAAAGCAAAGGCGCTCCCATGTAAACAAGTTTTCCACCTCAAAGGAAACTTCTAAGCCAGGTCATTGGATGTTTTGATTTGGTTACGCCTTTGTATGATTATTTACCGCCTACTTTCACGCTGTCCCATTAGAGACTTGCCTCCTTTGAAGAGGGACCAATTTCAAGCGTTGCAATTGAGGCTGTGTGCCTTTCAAATTGTTTGCCCTTTATAAATTGTGTGAATGGGAGGTACGTTGTATTGTATTTCATTGTGTAGGTCTACCCGAAACGGGAGGCGTTCATTAGAAATGTTGGCAAAGAGATTCTTCATGAAGCAATCGGCATTAGCCTAGTGAGAGAATAATCCCTCTACTAAGCTGTAGAATGATTTTTAAGATAGTCCTTAACAGCCAAAAAGAATGGCATGATGCGGGCCTACACATGGACTTACGGCCTATTGTAAGTTCATTCTAAATAGGTATGAAGAGGAGGGGCCTAGCGTTCGATGGAATGGTTATTTCCAGTTGTTACCGCTTGGTGTCAGCAGCGCATGGGACCTCACAGCTCATTAAAATTCAGAATAATATCCTCCTCAAACAGTCGTGTTTGGACGAAGAGTAATAAAGATATCAGCATTCTTAGATGTATACATGTATAAACATCAGTTAATGCATGTACAGTCTTGTTAAAAATAAAAAGAGAGTGATGTTTCCTATTCTGATGAGATGCCAATGGTCATTTATGGGTAAGATTGACATATTATACGAAAAAAACATGTTGCTTAAATGATGAAATACCAAATTTAGGATTTGTGGCAAATTATCACGAAAATATCGAGAAAAAAGAATCAGAATCCAAAATTTTCATTTCAAAATTAGCTTGATATTATTCCCTGATGGTTTTTAAGAAATTCAGTGAAAAAAGTTACGAAAAAATATCTATTCATTTTCAAGAAATATCAAAATATCATGAAAAAAACATGCTGTATTTTTGGGGGAATTTTAAAGCATTCGTTAAATTGTTTCTCCGTCTATTGAGGTAAAAATGATGGAATAATCAGCTTGAACTATTATGTTATCAAGATGGGTGACTGTTGATGAGGGAAAAATAAAAATGTGAACTATCGAATTTTGCAAAATATCAAATTCATCTAAACTGATGACATTCGGATATATCTGGAAATTGAGAAATGACTTTTAAAAAGTTTCTTCACAGAAATTCATAGGATCGACTGGTGAATGATATTACGCTGATTTTAAATTCAAAATTCCAAATTTTAAAAAATGAGTCTTTTTTAAATATTGATATTTTCGTGATATATCAGTGATATTTTGTCACAAACCCGAAATCTCGAATGTGATCCTTTTAACAACATTATAGGGCATAACACGTCATGTTGAAGTTGAAACCTTCAATATTAGCTGAGATATTAGCTGTCTTCACTTTTTAACAAGAGTGTACATTAATGCAAAGCTGATTTATTTTAGGTAATACATACTTTATCCATGATGATTAAAATATGAGTTCGTTGAGTCCACTTGAGAATAAAATGGCGACTAGGCCAATCATAACTGAGACAGACACATGGAACCGGGATACAAACAACTGCCTTTAGGGACGCATAGAACCAGGGACGCAAAGCACCCTTTCCCCACTAGTTGCCCTAGTTTGCTTACGGCCACTAACGAGGTTTGGCTGCGCTACGGTTGCCGAACGCCGAAGTCGATGCGATTTCCGTGTGAAACAGGCGGCAACTGGCTTTTCCGGATCACATTGCGTTTGAGACACGATGGCGTGGAACAAAGCAATCGCCTATAAGGTGTGACATAACTGCAGTTGCGTCTCACCTGCGATTTTTGGTATCAGTCGCCGATAAAAAAATCACGAATCGGAAGAGTTGAACGCATGTTCAACTCTGTGCAATCCCGACGGGCCTAATCTATTTGCAGTCGACTCGCTATCCTCTGCGCAGATAGGCCTACCGCCTGTTATCAGCAACCACTCGACATAATTTGATGAAACAAAGCCGCAAATCCTTAGAAAATTCCAGTCTATCAAAACTGCAACAAAAATCACAAAAAAGTAACATAATAAAAATGTTGATTTTACATAATTTCATCCAAATTTCCAAACTTTGATGCAGAAATATGGCCAACAAGATATCGTTTCATTTGGAACAAACCGTGTTAAAATTGACCCAGTAGTATTTGAAATATAGGTATCAGGTGTAGACAAATTTATGTCCACGACTTTACAATGCAGTCTTAAACGGCGAATCCACTGTCGCGATTTTGGCTTGGGACGGGGTTGCGATCCCTTACGATCACCTTATAAGGACTTCCGATTGCCATATAAGGTGATCGCAAGGGATCGCAACCCCGTCTTAAGCCAAAATCGCGAGAGTGGATTCGCAGCTTTAAATTGCTGGCCCATTGAGAAGATCGACTCGCTCAGTATTCGGCAGCTTCTCTCGACGTCAACATAAGAGGGTATATTATTGCACACTAGTGGATGTTTAAGAGGGTGTAGGCCTGCCTTGGTCCTCATGAGGCCATTCCTACTAGTCCTCAGAGTTTCAGAGGTTTCATTTTTGGATCACTTCCAACTTAATAGGAAGCGTTGCCCAGCCATTTATAGGCCGCAGGACGTGAAGAAGGGACCAGATTCGCGCTTACGGTTCATTCTCAGAGTTTCTACTTCTGTAAATGATGGTTACCAAATGTTCAGCGATGGCCAACATCGTATAATCGCCTGGCCGAAATCAGCCCAGAGCAAAGACACAAAGAGGGGGTTAGTTGCAAAGATTTATTTTTGAGCATGTAACCTGCTAAATCAGTTGTCGAAAACAGCGCCTTGAGTACGAAATGAGCATTCGTAAACAACTCGGGGAAATAAGTTATAACTTAATTTGAAATTTCGACCACATGATCGCAATGGACAGCAATAAGTTAGTAAACTGACATCACCCAGTGGAACGGACGTCATATCATTTATTTGAAAGCAAAGGCGCTCTCATGTAAACATGTTTTCCACCTCAAAGGAAATTTCTAAGCCAGGTCATTGGATGTTTTGATTTGGTACGCCTTTGTATGATTATTTACCGCCTACTTTCACGCTGTCCAATTAGAGACTTGCCTCCTTTGAAGAGGGACCAATTTCAAGCGTTGCAATTGAGGCTGTGTGCCTTTCAAATTGTTCGCCCTTTATAAATTGTGTGAATGGGAGGTACGTTGTATTGTATTTCATTGTGTAGGTCTACCCGAAACGGGAGGCGTTCATTAGAAATGTTGGCAAAGAGATTCTTCATGAAGCAATCGGCATTAGCCTAGTGAGAGAATAATCCCTCTACTAAGCTGTAGAATGATTTTTTAAGATAGTCCTTAACAGCCAAAAAGAATGGCATGATGCGGGCATACACATGGACTTACGGCCTATTGTAAGTTCATTCTAAATAGGTATGAAGAGGAAGGGCCTAGCGTTCGATGGAATGGTTATTTCCAGTAGTTACCGCTTGCTGTCAGCAGCGCATGGGACCTCACAGCTCATTAAAATTGAGAATAATATCCTCCTCAAACAGTCGTGTTTGGACGAAGAGTAATAAAGATATCAGCATTCTTAGATGTATACATGTATAAACATCAGTTAATGCACGTACAGTCTTGTTAAAAATAAAAAGAGAGTGATGTTTTCTATTCTGATGAGATGCCAATGGTCATTTATGGGTAAGATTGACGTATTATACGAAAAAAAACATGTGCTTAAATGATGAAATACCAAATTTAGGATTTGTGGCAAATTATCACGAAAATATCAAGAAAAAAGAATCAGAATCCAAAATTTTCATTTCAAAATTAGCTTGATATTATTCCCTGATGGTTTCTAAGAAATTCAGTGAAAAAAGTTACGAAAAAATCTCTATTCATTTTCAAGAAATATCAAAATATCATGAAAAAAACATGCTGTATTTTTGGAGGCATTTTAAAGCATTCGTTAAATTGTTTCTCCGTCTATTGAGGTGAAAATGATGGAATAATCAGCTTGAACTATTATGTTATCAAGATGGGNACGAAGGCTCAGAACATGATACACCCCACGACGCCAGGAGGGCGCCACCTTATTTGCCTTCAGGCAACAGAGCTGTCAACATCTCCGGGTACCTCTTACACTACTCAAAGAAAAAAAATTGTAGTCATTTAGACGGGATTCGAACCGTCGACCGTCTGATTTGTAATCCACCGCTCTATCCACTCGGTCAACGAGCCAACTGACAGGGTCGTGATTTATGTTTGTCATAGACGTAGACCTTCGACTTACGTTATAATGCTACGAATAAGAGAAAACATGGGAAGACTTCCAACAAGTTCGGTGGCCGAATGGGGAAGACAGCGGAACAGAGATAACAAGGCGCGGGTTCGATTCCCAGCTGGGTCAAACTTTTTTCTTTGAAAAGAAGTGTTCAGCAGGAGCTCACCAGAGGAGGATGTTGACACCTCGAAAGCTCGATGACAAATAAGGTGGCGCCCTCCTGACATCGTGGGGCCTATCATGTTCTGAGCCTTCGTTTGAGGTATTTGCAGGGCGTTGGCAATTCTCTTGCTCGCCGCATGAGGGCTTTTTGTTCGTTCACGTCAGCTTTAACATCAGTAAGTCATTTCTAATGCAGATCTGCGTGTCATGAAGGCATAGAAACAGTTGCTGTCTGAATTCCAGTCATGTTTTGACACACTAGTTTTCTTCACAATGCTGATTGCCTGGGCCTGCATGCATGGTACATGCATGTGCAGTAGGCCACATAGAGCATGTATACAATGACATCTGTTGAGAAACAGAGTCTAGGCTTCCCCCGTCAGAGATGTAGTGCATCTAGCCTGGGATGGAGCTGCAATTCAGATTGTTTTAACAATGCATGTTCGTTTCGTAATTGGAGATACAAAATTCACCATATTTTTCTGTGTTTCTCTACTCATTCGTACAGCAGGAAGCTTCTCAGTTTGAGATAAAAAGCATCTCCGAGCCTTGCCAATAATAGGAGACTAATATCTCTCAACTGGAGACAAATCCCTATCTCCAATCATGGAAGGATTATACTTCCATGCTCCAATTTGAGTAAAAGGTTTTCTCTAATTGAGACAGGTAGATTATCTCAGTCTGAGTAGGGAATTACTCAATAAAAGAGGCAAACAAGATGACATTGTAAATGTCTGATGGTTCCCGCTTGTTAAGAGGACCTTACAGGCATGACAGGCAGCCTGCTGGCAGCCATTTTGATGTGCTCATATCAAATCATCTGGTTTGACCTTGACCTTGACCTCTGATCATCAAGGCCATTGCATAATCAAAATGGGCATCCTCAGTAACCTAATAGTGGGTGATATCATGCTTCTACCTCTGCCATAGGCAGAGATATATCAAATTATCTCATAATCGAAATGGGCATCCTCAATAACTTAGGTATGGGTGATATCATACCTCTACCTTTGCCAAAGGCCGAGAAATTTCGAAATATCAAGTTTGACCTTGACCTTGACCATGTTGACCTCTTATCATCATTGTCATTACATAATCGAAATGGGCATCCTCAATAACCTAAGTATGGGGGATATCATGTCTCTATCTCGACCACAGGCAGAGAAATTACGATTTTTCATGTTTGACCTTGACCTTGACCTCTGACAAGCAAAGTCATTGCATAATCGAAATGTGCATCCTCAATAACCTAAAGTGTGGGTGATATTATGTCTGTATCACTAGCACAGGCAGAGATATTTCAAATTTTCAAGTTCGACCTTGACCTCTGACCTTGATCTTGACCTCTGATCATCAAGGTCATTGCATAATCCAAATGGGCATCCTCAATAACCTAAGTATGGGTGATATCATGCCTCTACCTTTACCACAGGCAGAGATATTTCAAATTATCAAGTTTGATATTTTCGAACACCCGGACACTTGAGGCTGAGAATTTCAACATAGTCCAGTCCTTGGATAAGTAGGCATGAACTAAGACTTGTTTCATATTGCTCACTTGACAGTATGGCAAGTTATCTGAAAATATCAAATTCGTGATATCGATATCACCATGATCCCAACATCTCACATCAAAAGTAATCAGCCCATTCAATTCCTAAGGTATGAAAACCTAAGGATACAACTCATTTCCGTTGCTGTAGGTGTTGAAGGAGCCGAGTTATGCCATCAGATAAAAGCGTGACAGACAAAATATCAAGTCTGATATGTTGATTACATCATGATGGAGACATCTGAGATTGAAAATTATTGGCTCATTGGATTGCCCAGGTTGACAAACCTAGGGGTAGGACTTGTTTCCAAGGCTCTAGCTGTTCAAGGAGATGAGATATGAAGGTGTGACATACTGGACACACAGATACACAGACACACACACACACACAGACACCATGACCAAAAACAATATGGTCCCCGATCTGATTGATCGGGAACCATAATTATGATCTCGTTTTGAGACAAAAGTGATCTCCTATTATTGGCAAAGCTCGGAGATGCTTTTTTATCTCAAACTGAGACAATTATTTTTTTCTGTGAAGATGTCGTTTCATTTGGAACAAACCGTGTTAAAATTGACCCAGTAGTATTTGAAATATAGGTATCAGGTGTAGACAAATTTATGTCCATGACTTTACAATGCAGTCTTAAACGGCGAATCCACTGTCGCGATTTTGGCTTGGGACGGGGTTGCGATCCCTTACGATCACCTTATAAGGACTTCCGATTGCCATATAAGGTGATCGCAAGGGATCGCAACCCCGTCTTAAGCCAAAATCGCGAGAGTGGATTCGCCGCTTTAAATTGCTGGCCCATTGAGAAGATCGACTCGCTCAGTATTCAGCAGCTTCTCTCGACGTCAACATAAGAGGGTATATTATTGCACACTTGTGGATGTTTAAGAGGGTGTAGGCCTGCCTTGGTCCTCATAAAGGCCATTCCTACTAGTCCTCAGAGTTTCAGAGGTTTCATTTTTGGATCACTTCCAACTTAATAAAGGGCCACTTTTTTTCGACGGCCGGTGTGAAGGGAAAGAATGTCCTAAGAAAAACTGTCCTGGGAACAAAAGATCCTATTGTTACATTTCAATCTCTGGCGATTGGTTTCTATACCCATGCCGCTTATTCCGTCATTCAACAATAGAAGTGGACACTTTTTACAGGGGTACACTCTTTACTGCTACACCGGCACCACCAGCGGTAATTTCGTCATTTTTCAATACTGTAGTTTTGTTTTTCGCCTCAGTGTTGGAGAATGCATGATTACAGTACAATGCTAGAATTATACTTATACTACATGATGTTGATAAGCGGTTTTTTCAACAGCATTTTCGATAAAAGGCCCCCCTTGACGCAGGTATGGTATAGTTTAGCGCAGGCTAGGGAAGGAATACAGTGCGCTTTTAATGATAATCCGCAGGGCCGGATCCAGGATTGGCAGAAGGGGGGGGGGGGGCGTAGCTCGAC
>NMRB01000182.1:89179-128840 GCA_002633025.1 Notospermus geniculatus | reverse complement strand
CCCCCCCCCCCCCCCAGACCCGGCCCTTATACGTTTTATGAATTTACGCCAGTCTTCAAAATGACGGTGATAGTCAAGTATCCCTTCTGGTATGTTCCATAAAAATGGCGATAACAGAAACCCAAATCCCCTTGGAATGTTGGTGGTTCAATGGTCCGACGAGGGGTTAAACTGCGCTATAAAAACCAACCGTTGGATTAACATATTACAGATTCTTTCTCGGACTGACATTCCTAGGACTTGCATTCTAATTGAGGTGCATGCACTTAGAGACAGGGTGGGTCACTGGTGGGTCATCTGGTTGCTGTGTGGAATGTCTAGGAATTTCGAAGTGTGAGAAATTCTTCCACAGGCACTTTAACAGTGCCTGAGGAACACCCCGGAGGAGTCGAAAATGTGCAAAATTCGGAGATGACTTATTTTTGATATCATTTTATGTATCGTTTTTTGTGCTCTGTGTTGGATACCTGAGAAATTCTTCTGACAGGTTGATTGATACAAAGCTTAGAAAATCGCCAGATGTTGTACATATTGATACACAGGAAGCAAAATAACTGATGAACAGATTGAGAGGAACACACGTGCTATAAAAATTTCTATAGTCTGGTTCAATCTAGAGGTTGACCATTGGAATGCAGTTTGTGGTTAGAGTGTGGCAAGAGTGACATAATTACGGTTACATCTTATGGCGTAATGAATCAGATGACTGTGCCTAATAATAAAAATGTGTTTTTCATTACATAAGTGTCACACGTAAATTGAATGTTCCATTTCCTCAGTTGGCGTTCCAATGGCCCACCTGTAGGTTGAACCAGACTTTTTAGTGAAAACCTGCAAACAAAAAAGTAGCGAAATACATGACTTTACAAAATTCCTTTTATCAAAGGTGGATTTCACCGGATTTTCTTGACTTTCATGTCATCAGATAGCAAGGAAAATTTGCTATCACATATGTTAGGCGCAGCCTCCTACAAAGCATTGGTTTGGAGGTATTCAAGAAAAACTGCTGCCCATTTACTTTGTACCAGGAGTATACATGTACAGTAAGGAAAAAGCTGTGGACAATTAAAGCACCCAGAATAAAGCTGAAAAGGCATACAAAAAGAAAGGAAATAATGCAACCACCTTACAGATTAAATCCCCTCAAATGGGAAATCATGGACAGGAATCTGCAATAAATGAAACATATTCCACCACCCCGTGCAGTTTTCTGAAAACTGTGCCTTTTTACCTACATGTATCCTGTGAAATTCATGTGCGTTTTTTAGCAGTGCTTTTTTACCGGTGCCTTTTTACCATGCCTTTTTACCGGTGCCTTTTACCAGTGTCTTTTCTACCTGGATTCGATGCACGGTCATGGAAACGATATGTACAGTCTTTGACAAAAGTTTATCTCCACAGTTAATCGCCCATAACTTCCTTATAAAGTGAAGAAATTTGACGCGGTTTTCAGCAAATAATACTTCAATCTTTTCTGCATCTTCCATACACAAACCTGCTTCTGCAGCATCACTCTGACATTATGCAATCAGACGATGAAAAAAGTCCAATATCAACTTTTTTATTTCCATGCCAATTTGGATTTTCTTAATTCCTAACAGTGTGTAGCAACACTTGAAAACAATCCGCAAAGATTACGCCACACCATAGTACTGCAGCGCCATCTCCAGCCTAGAGCTGAAACAAAATTCTTGCGTCTATATTATACATGTAGTTGTCTTGGTCATGTCGATTTAGAGGAATCAGAGGAATCAGGAATCAGAGGAATCAGGCTTGAAAATCCACAAAATCACCATAAGATAAAATATAAAATTATCAGAATACTTAATTCATAACATTTCCTTGGCTATTGAGTTGTTATAATAAACTCATCATCATCGAGGTTGGTGATATGACAGTTAAAATGACTTGAGGGGCAAAAGCCAGCACTTCAGCTGTTATGACGTTTACAGAACCACGTGGCTGTGTTTATATATTTAGTACATGATAGTCGTGATTGTGTGTGACTGATGGGCTGCAGACTGTATTTTCCTCTGATTCCTTCGATTACTCCGATTTCCTCTTATTCCTTCGATTCCTCCGATTCCTCTAAATCGACATGGCCGTTGTCTTCATGGATAATGCTAATGGGATCGAAATACGAAATACTCGCCGTCTCTTCAAGAAAGCTATTGCAAATGCATGATTGCATGGGCCTGGAGTATATTATACATGACCAGTAACAAGCTACAGTCGTTCTGGATATCAGCGATATTCCTACGGTATGGCTATAAAGTGTTTGCGCGGTTGCCATATTGGAGGTATAAACAAAATAATTTTTCGCCAGTCATGGTCTATGGAGATTAACCTCGATTGTTTTGAAAGTCTGTTCTTTTGTTTTATGTCTCCAACATGGCCGCTGTGACGTCACGTGCAAACACCTTATATGCTACATGGCCACACTACACTGGCAGGTGTAGAGAAATTTAATCTGTGCAAGTCTGTAAGATAGAGAATGTCTTTTAGTAGTATGTAAAAGTCCCTATGCTTGACAAAAAACGCTTTCTGTTCCGTTTGTCAGTCTTTACCATCGACCTCCTCCACAACATGTATTCAGCAAGCGCCATGGAGCAATGGAATCGGAAGTAGACGACGAATGGGTAGAATGTGTACACGACACCGGTCCATGCGGTTTTGCCGAAGTAAAGACTTTGTGAACTGTTTACGGTCGGGTCCTGTATCTCAATGGCAGTGCCCAAGATCTCCATTTCGAGAAGTTTCCTACCATCAGGAAAGCGATGCATTGCATTGAAATTGACGTAGATTTGACGTCAGGAGCCCAGTTCCGCTTCATCATCCAAGTTATGTTCAAAACGAGTTTCGTCTGCATGGCAATGTGGATAGAGTCAATATTACGTCAATGTATTCATAGAGATCATTGCCCTCCAAATGGCCATCGTGATGTTTGTTTTCACGAATTAGCATGTTACAATCTGCGATAACATCGAGAAAATTAAAAACATGCATGAGAAGGGCAGATAGCATTATGCATATCGATCCAACGGAAAAAGTCCTTGGGATATCCGGGCCTCTGTCCAGTTTTCTGGTCGATACAATCGCAAGTGCCACTGATGCCGCTGTCATGACTATAAATACGATGACTGAAGTAACACTGGTCGGTATATCTAGGTTTTTCTTCTTTGTCCCATTCGTGTTTTGAAGCAGACAAAGGACAGTATACAGTATGATGAGACTAAATCCAGCGAAAGACAAAAATCCGCAGCAATCGCCCGAATCATCTACACGCCTGCGAGTCGAATCACCGAATTCTTGGCATAGAAGACAGTTTTTGAAATTGGCACACCAAGTCTGTATTCTCGACGATGAAACTTTCACCACACCCTCGTTTTCTGATGCCGGTGATTCGTCGATTATAGATCCGTATCTGGTAGGAATATTTCTCACATCTTCCAATTCTGCTGTGAAGAAGAGTTCTTCATCTTCCCACAGATTCATTGTACCGGTAGCCCTACCGACCTGCTCGACGTCACTACATGCCTGTTGCTGAGCAAGTGAGCCTTCCTCTCCCGAGGAATTTTCAACTTGAATGTCTTCATTAGTAGTAGGCCAACACATGTCCCTAATATCATGTTCTGATTCATTGATAAGGAGCGTACGTGCTGAAGAGACATTCGTACGTGATCTACCATCAAAACTATGAGATGACGTGTTCCAGAATATCAGGTTGAGAGTGATTGCCAAGACACAGAATTCCGTATGGTAGGTGTACATATCGGGTGGGCCAAAAAAAACGCATCGAACTTCAAATCTTGATTTCTCAACAACTGTCTATTATAATTCAATGAAATTTGGTACCGTATATCACACAATTTAAAAATCATTGTAAAAATGTGTGATTCCGGAATCCAATAAGATAGGAAAAATCCGTCCCGAACTTCAAATTTCTATTTCTCAATAACTATTCATTATAACCCAATGGAAATTCACTCAATACTGTTCCGTGGCTATGTTTCTAAAATGTGAAAGTTTCAACACATTATCTTTGATATTAAGATTGTGGTGCCAAATGTAAAAACCATAGTATTATAGTAATCATTCATCATATCTTAGGAGACAATGGTGAAACTTCGAAACACTCGATTCCAATATGGCGTTATAGTAATGAGCGCCACATGTTAGATATTAAAGTTATTGGTTTAATACTTTCACACATTAGAGGCAATATCATGGAGCAGTGTAGACAAAATTTAACTGAGTTGTAGTAAAGCTTTTATGAGGAATGAAAATTTAAAGTTTGGGAATTTTTTCATCCACCCGTATTTTACCGGATTCCGGAATCGCATTTTTTTACAGTGATTTTTAAATTGAGTGATACGGTCCAAATACCAAAGGTATCAATGCAAAAATTTCACACGTTCAACAAAACATCTTTAAACGATATGGTACCAAATTTCATTGAATTATAATGGACAGTTGTCGAGAAATCAAGATTTGAAGTTCGATGCGTTTTTTTTGGCCCACCCGATATATTGGTTCAATCATCAGAGCCCTCTGTTGGAAAATGCGTCAGTATGCTTGCAACGTGAAAAATATCCATTCGATAATGAAAATATTCATTCAACACGAAATATATTGGTTCAATCATCAGAGCCCTCTGTTGGGAGATGTGTCAGTATGCCAAACGAGTTAAAGTTAGCATGCTCGCGCTTTGGAACGAACTCTGGCTACCCGTACGAGTTGGTACGTCGAAACTGATTGGTCCTGATGGGCCCCCTGGTAACATATAAATCCAGCGAAAGACAGAAATCCGCAGCAATCGCCCGAATCATGTACACGCCTGCGATTCGAGTCACCGAATTCTTGACACAGAAGACAGTTTTTGAAATTGACACACCAAGTCTGTACTCTCGACGATGAAACTTTTACCTCCCCCTCGTTTCCTAATGCCGGTGATTCGTCGATTATAGATCCGTATCTGGTTGGAATGTTTCTCACATCTTGCAATTCTGCTGTGAAGAAGAGTTCTTCATCTTCCTGCAGATTCATTGTACCGTTACCGACCTGCTCGACGTCGCTACATGCCTGTTGCTGAGCAAGTGAACCTTCCTCTCCCGAGGAATTTTCAACTTGAACGTCTTCATTAGTAGTTGGCCAACACATGTCCCTAACATCATGTTCTGATTCATTGATAAGGAGCGTACGTGCTGAAGAGACATTCGTACGTGATCTACCATCAGAACTATGAGATGAAGTGTTCCAGAATATCAGGTTGAGAGTGATTGCCAAGATACAGAATTCCGTATGGTAGGTGTACATGTAAACCTCAAGACTTCGTGCGATTTTGAACATTTGTTACGTACCATTCAAGCAAGCCTCCATGTGATTCATTCCATCGGATGCCTCAGTGTGATGCATTACATCAGATACCTCTGTGCGAGGCATTCCGGTAAATGACCGATTCTGTGGATCGACGGGGGCAGCGCAATGTCCATCATAGGCAAATATGAAGGAGTCTGTTTCTGAATCAGTTGCAAATTTCGACTCGTACAGAATGGTATAAGCAACGATGGCCAGATCAACAATCGTATTGATGACGTAAACGATCTTGTTGGTAGACGAGCCTCCATATTTCGCGTAGCGATTGCTTTGCGACATCAAAAACATCGTCTGACATCCGATGAAAAACAGCTTTAGTATAAGATATACCATCGTTACTACCTGTGCTTTTACTGCGCAATGTAAAGCCACGAAGTCGCCTACACAGTCAAAAACACCAACTAAACAAATCGTATCATATAAAACAGTACCTATCATGAAGACGAGTAATCCCCCTTTTGCCACGGTGGAAACCATTTGTATACGAGGCTTCTTTTTGTGGGTTTGAGCATGCGCACCGGAAGCTCTGATGACCGTCCGATCGTTGTTGCATTTTATCAGAGAATGCATCATGGCGACGATGCTGACCATCAGCAGCAGGGACATGTAAACATAGAGGCAAATATCCGCCATCTTGAATCGCTGACTCGCTGTCCCCAACCAATATGAGAACAGGAAAGCAATGGAGAAGGCAATAAAAATGGAGGACACAATGAAATAATTGGCTCGTTTGCCCGCCATCTTGCCCCCGTTGAGATGCTCAGATTTTTTCCTATCGAGAACAATTCGAGGTCAACTCTTGGATTCTTCGGTTATCTGCAGAGAGAGAAGTGAATACCATGTGAGTTGTCCAGCGTGGGCGTTTCCATTCGTATACGCGTTGCGTAACTGTCGTCCTTAATAAACAGGTACTACATGTATTTTTAAATAAAAACTTTTACAACACCATTTACACCTACTCACCCCGTCCTCGCGAACCGATCTCCTATGTCCACCTCCCTCTTGAGGTAGGTGAAATAATATCGAGTGAAATGACCTGACGCTCAGGATATCGGCATTTGCAGGAAGTCAACGAAAAATGCAGATTTTTCGGTGTCTTCGTACTGCGCACAATATTTCGTCTTGTCACTTCACGAACAACACTCTCGAATGTGTAGCGTATAGAATTCCCGTTGATTTGAATAGGCTATCGTGACTTTCTTCCTGGATGTAAAATTATCTACAGCACTTCCTTATTGTGGACTTCCATTTATTATGAATAACTGTTTACATTGTGAAAACTCCCCGTTTAATTGGTCATGCACGATTTTATTTCAACTCCTCTCCTCATAGAAACATCTTTATCAAAAACCGTGACTGTCACGGTTTTTGATAAAGACGTTTCTTATCTCTGACAAAGATGTTTCATGTTCACACTATATTCATAATTTTGGTATTTGTTGAGGAAAATGCGGATATTTTTTGATGAGCCAGGCATTCATAAGCCCCTTTTCCACTTACGGCCTGCTTGGCCCGCTTGAAGCGTGCCGTGCTCGACCCGGACCTGGATCCGTGGCGAGCACGGTTTGGGTACCTACCGTTTCAACTGGCACTTGTCAATCGGGGCCAGAGCACGGCGAGTCAACTCTTCTCTCTGTTGAAGGAAATGGCTTCTGGAATGGCTAGTTCAATCACAACCCCGTGCTGGAATGAATAGTTGGTTCAGGCCTAGGTGAAACTGACCCTGCTATGGGTGTTCTTATAAACATAATGAACCGGTGGTTTAAATTCCAGCCTACCCTATTTTCTGAATCACCCTGTACAGTGGTGGTCAACACCTATACAGGGTGGTCCAAAAAAACGGACAAGCATACTTCCACTTGGCAGAGACCAAAACTACTGATGGCATTGGATGGAGGGTCTTTCTAGAAGAAAGAAGACACCAAGATATCCCGATTCGGTCCAGTGGTTCGAGCTACAGACCCTATTTTGTAAAGCACAGTAGAGGCTCTTGGTGAATTGTTCCATATAGAACAATCAAGAGCATACACAACAGCGAAGCCTTGTAAGTGACAAAAGGATTATCCTGTGGAAAGGTCAAACAAAAAATGAAGTACAGGTACATGTAGAACATGAAAATCAAACTTAAGCATTGTTGCATAACAACTAATCTCCTTTATCAATCATGCTGAAATCGCGATTCACCAATAAATTAGTTATTAAGGACCACTAACTTTGCTTCACAAACATGGATCTGGAGGTAAAACTACTGGACCGAATCGAGGTATCTTGGTCTTACTTTTCGTCTAGAAAGATTCTCTATCCATTCATACCAGTGGTTTGGGGCTGAGGGTGGTGGAAGTATGCTTGCCCGGTTTTTTTTGGACCACCCTGTATAGAATGACCCACAAGTGGCTGTAATCCGACTAGCTGGAAGGTGAGATAAGCAAGGTTCATTGGCACACGGATCCGATCCGTTTCCAGTCCGTTTGCCCCTAGTTTTCCGGATACGACAACGCTGAAGTCCATTTGATAGATTTTTTACGGACCTGAACCGGACCAATTCCGTGTGCCAATGAACCTTGCTATATTCTCCCATGAATCTTATTGATGAGTTTCATAAGACGGTCAAATCACACATGATAAGACATACAACATTGTGATTGATCTTTATGACTTTGACAACAGGTTGTCATCAATTTTATCATATACCGTACCGGTACCCGAGTAAAGTATATTCCGCGGTACCGCCTGGAACTGCAGCATTTTTCGTCAAAAACACCGCACAAAAACTAACGAAATCGACGTGGACGAATGCTGGCCGTCCTAAAATCACATTTCATGTTCAATAATACAAGAACTGTTCGACTAATCTGCTACAAATCGCCTGAAATCGAAGGGGGATGTCCGCTCCGACCACCATCGTGATCCGGGGTGTGATACGCGTTCCGTATCATCCCACTGATATGATACGCCCTCTGTTAACTAATAAGCTTTGATTTAAGGGGCTTTGCGAGGCCTTTTGGCTCACTTCCTGGAAAGACGCGGCCGTCTCACTCCGCTGGGCTCACTCCATCAACATTCGCGCATTAACACAAAAACAACAGTGCTCTGACATGGCGGATATGCATGCGGTGATACAAGTGGCATCGGTGGGGTATTTTTGTCAGCCATTGAGGTAATATAATACCTCCACTGGTGCAGCAGAATCGAGTCCATTATTTCACCGTGGAGGATCGCGATACCATACAGCCGCGTCATTCTACATGAAATTCATCCGTGAATGCAGTACTTTTGTGAGGGGAGTTGCAGAAAAACGACACACGATATGCCTTATATGAAACATCCAAAAGAAAGTTTACATTTACAGTCACCAGATGAAATGAATAAAAACAATTTTTTGTCCACAACCTGTCTATTTGGACGAGAATCTGCCGAATGTCACCAGCAGTGACCGCCTTGTGCAACACCCCATCGATGACGTAGCGTTATCAATGATGTATGTGATCTTATCGAACATGGAAACCTGTACCTTTTTGCTGATGATTGTTCAATTTTTTATCCTGTACCTGATGACTTAATGACTTGTCTCTTGATGGTGATGTTATCCCCAGAGGTCTTTCTCATAAACATCTCGGTTTGATCCTTGATTGCAATCTAAATTTTAATGAACACTTGACTGGTATTGTAACTAAATGTAATAATTTGCTAAATCCTTTGAAACTACTGAAGAGAGATGTTAAATCCAGACACCTCGAAAGAATTTATTGCTCATTTAATCTGCCACACCTTGAATATTGTTCAATTGTTTTTGGGTCTGCTAATCAAAATATATTATCCAAACTTGATCAGGTGCACTACAGGGCTGGCCTCTTAGTCAGTGGCTGTATTCAGGGTACTAGTCAGTGTAAAGTCCTTGAGTGTTTGGGATGGCTGACGTTGCACCAACGGCGGTCGTTAAAGAAGTTAACCTTTATGTATGATGTTGAGCACAATGGTGTGCCTGCCTATTTAGGTAATGCTGTTGTTAAATATAAGAATCCGATTAGAGACGAACGATTACGTCATCAACGTGAATATAATTTACCAGTTAATGTTTCTACCCGTTACTTAAAATCTACCATACCTGATTCAATTAAATTATGGGACACAATACCTGAGACGATCAAGAATAGATACACTCGGAATTCCTTCAAATATAACGCAAGGTTACATATTGGGGGACCTAAGAATAAACTTTCTACTACCAAGCTATCTATTCCACGTAAGGATGAAATTTGTTTGAACAAAGCTAGATGCGATTTAATCTTCAAGGCACACTATTATGCTCATCATTTCGAGACTTTTCAAAATCCCTTTTGTACCTGTTCGAATATACCTCAAACAACATCCCACCTATTCTTTCATTGCCCTCTAATTCTGGACCTCCGACATAATCTTTTACGTGACCTCAGTGACCTGCCTAATTTCACTACTTATTACAATTCTCTTAGACATCCTAGCGACAGACTCCATCTTCTACTTTTTGGTTCCCAAGACTTTTCTTTTTCTATCAATGTTCAGATTATTGAAAGAGTTGCAAATTTTATATCTAATTTAAATGCTCTTCTCATTTGAAATCTGTCTTACTGTCTTATGCGCCGGGCGAGGACTGTCCTGGGCTCGGGTTGGGCCGCAACTTTTTAATTGTTCAGGTCTGCCAGGGCATGATGTGACGATGGAAGGGTTGTGGCTCGGCCTGGCTTCGGGATGGTCTTCGTTTGGTGCATACGGACCTATGTGTTTATCTGTCACTGGGATGCCGTCTGCCGTTTGTCATTTGATTTATTATTCCTCTGTTCTTCTGACTGCCAGCCATCTATTTTTTTTGTAACTATGTCTTTTTTGTATCTACAAGGCTAATAATGGCCTCGGGCTTAAGCCTTCTTGTATGTGAACGTGTTTTTTGAAACTTTGAGAATAAACTAAATCATCATCCTATGACATGATTTTCAGATTCACTTAAAGCCACTCTGTGCAATGGATGCCTTTTGTGTGAGAAATTGATCAGGGCATGAATACCCCTTTCAATTCAATAGTTTTGAACACTAGTGACATCTATTGAGGCAGTGGGTTAGGGTCCTCATTGAGTACAGTGTGGCTTTAACTGATAATTAATTGCCAGTTGCCAATCAAGTTTTCCTTCGGCTCTGCCCCCATCTGATCAGCCACCGCCGTTTTGAACCGCGCCACGTCTTTCCGTCGCTACTTGCGCTACAAAATTGCCTCGGTATAGAGGCCTTGCAATGAGGTCATCCTGGCGGCCATGCTGAGGGGCACAGTGGGCAGAGGTGTGAGCTGACCGTGACGTGGCCTGCGTGAAGTGCGCGACGCCAGTGTTTGACGTAACGTCATTGGGACATTTCGCTGCGCCTCTGCAGCATGTGCCCCCCAGCATGGCGGCTTGTGACGTCATTTGCAAGGCCTCTATACGCGATTCGCAGAAAACGTCAACCAAACTTGGCGCTAGGTGGCGATATCTGAGAATATCACCACTAGTATCGACGCTAGGTTTCCATCTTGAAAAGTAGTGCGAGCGCGGAACGAACAGCAGAAATTCTTCTAATTGTTAAGCGGTTACCCATCACGTCGTTTTCTACGCTTACAATATAGATCTGTTGTAGATAGGTGTACAAAGGTATTGAGTCGATACATATTAAATACAAACATCGGTAGAGTAAATATAAAGTAGCTGTTTCATTTTCGACAAGATAAATGTTACTTTCTGCAAAAAATAATAACATTTTGAAAAAGAAGTTCGCGTCACGTGATGGCGGCCCACCGACGATGACGTCAAGATTTCAAGATGGCGATCTAGCGTCAATTAATGGCAGTGTTAAAAGTTTCGTCCAAGTATCAAAAAATTTCAACACTGCGTGGAGTATGAACGTCAACAGGCCAAAAGAGGTCGTAAGTGCGTGTCAGAATTAGCTCCAAACTAGCAAGACGGTCAGTGATTCGCTTTCAGGATCAATCTGAGGCCATAGCGACGACACATATGTAGGCCTATCGTGCGGTGGCGGCTAAACTGCCAATTGGGCTTTTGATTGCTCAGGCGTCATACATGTCCTTAGTCTCGTACCACCAGACTCTTGCAATTTCCAATTTTAGAGTCTGGCCCATATGGTTACTTTGACTTGTAAAACGATCATGGCGGACAATCTACCGGCGATGACGTAGAACACAACTACACTGCACTGATGCAAAAAGCATGCAGCATGCGAGTAAAACTACTAGCCCGTGCTGTTAGGCCTACCGCACTTTTTATAGATTAATTTCCTCCCCAATCTACGGAATATTAAGATACCTGTCTAAAATTCGAATGAAAGACACTATAAATTGACTTGACAACACAAATTGAGGCAATTCCTGCAGCCTACGTCACCAACTTTGGAGACGCATGATGCATTGGTAGTGACTAGCCAATCAGCGAAGCTCCCCTTATTTTGAATCATCGGAATAATGTCACTGACCCAATTACAATGAGAATTGCGTTCTGTGCCAGACCCTCGGTCTGACGACGTCGGAGTATGAACGAGGGGCTGGTTGCACGAGACTAACATGCCCTTCGACTTTTCCATCAACAATGCCACCGTTTATTGGAGAAAAACTATGTGACATCGAATTCAACGCTGTGCCTCCAATCTGCATGCAGTAGGCTAATAGTGGAACAGAATCTGACGCTATTGGTATTGTTACACCATTCTTACCTCTCTACGTCCAAACGTCTCAGCCCCGGGCACCGTCTCCAAAAGCATACTACCAGCTCCCATTCTGCTCAAATGACAGGATTTCTTTTTTGGACGGAAACTAAACGTCTGACAGCGTGGATCGCCGTTGCAACACGAAGAACATTCGAGAAGTGACGTAATTTCCGGTATGGTCGTGTCGGCCATTACAAGGGCCACATTCTGACGGTGAATTTTATAGGAAGATGTGAGCGCTTTTGGAGAAATTATATCTATGAGTTGGCAGATTGATACGAAAAGCATATCCGACATAGGTGTGGACATGTTTACTATTTTTTTTATATTTCGCTTGAGGAAAACGAATTCTGCATCAAATCGTATTTGTCCATTGAACTATAAAACGACGGCAACGTGGGCAAGGGTCATACAGCTATACTTTCGAAAATCATCCACCGTTACCGCCATGACAGTGAAGTACTTCTCGCCTGCAAAATCCAGAGAAATTATGACCAACATCAGTACTTCCCTCTTGCCAGTGCGATTGAAACAAAGAAATCACCCATGGGGCTGTTGTTAAAGCGAATTCATAGCGGGTTTTATTTACATTTGTCTAGTGTTTGTAAACACAAACTTTCAGCCAATCAGAATGCACGAACATTTCTTTGTTGACATTTTGGAGAGGTTTGTTTACATTTTTTCCCGAAAATTCGTCCCCTTTCAAATTCTATTTCTCAATCAATTTTTTTCTATATCAATTCGCTTTAAACGATGTTCGCTTCATCGGGCCAGTAAAGATGTACGTACGTCCTGCCCGTCGTGAAGTAGTAGATACGAGGCCGTGAAGCCCGGTAACTTAGGAAAAAACGACAACCACAGGAAAAAGGTAACAAGTCGATTATTGGTGACTGACTCCACTTGAAAGGCAGAATGAGATGGCGATTTGTACCTCATTATGGTCGATCATTTCATCTCTCACGGCAAAAAAACAAAACAATTGTAAGCAGAAATCGATATTGCAAATCGATTTTCGCCATCATTTCATCAATGGGACCAAAAATTCTTACATGTTTATTTCTTTCAAAATACAGTAAAATCACCTGTTATTGGTGGTGCTCAGAATTCCTGTAGGCCCTAGTTTTGCATTCCGTTTTCTCTGCCACAGTCGAAATTCCCGTCTCACCCCGATATGCTCGGCAAATCGGGGTAAGGATTATCAACGCAGTATGTTTACTCAGCGATTAGTTTGTTTACATAGTCCTGACTTGTTCCTTGGCTGAAGGGAAAAAAACATATTTCTCAAATTGTGCTGCCACAAGAACTTATGCAGTCGAACAGCATATATTTTTTTATCGTCAAAACGTTTTTGAAATTTTGAAATTGGCCGAAAAATAAAGATTTTAGATCAATTAATTTTTGCTCAGAAAAGCACGATCGCTCACATCCGGCTATTCCATTTCGTGCGCGTACTCCATCAAGTCACAGACGGGCAATTGGGCCATATCACCGATCCTTGTCTGTAATCTTTCGCTGCGTGAAAATAGTTCCATGAAATTCGAATTGTATGGGAATAAAAGTAAAATATAAATTTTCTATTGCAGAAACTGATGCATAAATGTTTTAAATATAACTGTAAATTGGGATATTCCTACGATTTTTTTGGATTAAATGTAAATAGTTAGCCTGGTATTACATCGTGTATGAATATTCGTGGACAGGCGCCATTTGCAATTTTGGATTTAGTTTACAAGCATGTGTGTTTGATTTAGAGTGGATTTTTGTGCGGAAAGGACAGTCGATTTCGAATTGTTTTAAAAATGTTTCGAGTTGGTATGCTAGTGCAGGCGGTGGACGAGTTAGGCCGTTGGGAGATGGGCCGAATTCTGCAGATTTTGGAACCAACATCGACTAGTGACATGGGCATGATGGACAATGAAAACATGGCTCCTTCATCATGTCCTGCTTACCACATCCGTTTTAAAGGTTGGAGCAGCGAGTTCGACGTCACGATAAAATCTGCAGAGGATATCCGTCTACCAGTGGATCTCTCAGTTGGCAATGGTAGGTAGGCCCTAGGGCTCAGTAAGATAGGCCTATGCCTAGCCTACTCAAGTTTTTTAGCCTGAAACTATCATGACTATTAGGCCTAGTGTACCATGTGTACTGCTGCAATGCATTGCATGCGCGCGATGCATGCAATTGCAATAGGCCTACATCGATCATCATGATCATGCTGCATGTGCTTTGTGCATCATCATGTAGATAATAGGCCTAGACCCATTGCATTGTATTAGACCTACCCCATTGGCCTAACACTGTAACAGGGTTTCTGCTGGCAGTAGACATTGTTCGTAGGCCTAGCCATTTGCTAGTGTCGTGGCCAGTGACTAGGCCTAGCCTAGCCAAGGAAATAACTAGGGGGCCTACCGGTAGGCTCAGCTCAGGGCTTGAAAAATTCTCTAGAGCCTGTACATGCCCAGTCGGGCAACCTGCCTTTTCAGTTTTCAGGTTTTTAGTAGATCCCTAGTCATGAAATTCACGACTTCGAATATTTGGGATATTCTACGTCGTGATTCAGCACTCCATGTTGTGTGGAGGAAATTCTTCCGTCTG
Organism: Notospermus geniculatus; assembly: GCA_002633025.1. Classification (NCBI taxonomy): domain Eukaryota; kingdom Metazoa; phylum Nemertea; class Pilidiophora; order Heteronemertea; family Lineidae; genus Notospermus; species Notospermus geniculatus. The sequence continues at coordinate 114,147 of NMRB01000182.1, read as the reverse complement.
AGAAGGACGGAATGTTTTCACTGCTGGTGAAGCTCTGGAAGCAGGACAGCATTTAAAAAGTATCCTATCATGAAGTTTCAATATTCTAGATGACACTCCTACCGTTGCCCAAAAAATCTGACCACTTCCAAAGCGTTTAAAATCCGAAGTTTGAAGGACAGTGAAAACACGCCGCCATATCCCTGTACATCGTACTGTACATTGGTTTGTTGACTTCCGGAGCGAAAGGTCACTTGGGAGTTGAAGGTTCGAAAGGTCGGAATTATCGGATGTTTCTTCGCCCTTGGAGGAATAAACTTTCACCATTGCGCATGCGCAGAAGGCGCGTTTGAGCAATCGGAAACACTCGGCGATTTCCGATGACAGAAGAGGCAAACGCCGAAAGTGACGTCATCAAAACATTATGGCAGCCAAGTTCGGCGCGATGCAACATCGCATCGAAAAAAAGCAATTAAACCTATGTGTTCTGGTCAGATTACAATCAAAATGGTCCAGTCACCTACTGTTTTATATGAACATTACAAATATTTGGTATTAAAAGCAATTTTCGCTGTAGGTTTTCGAGATATTCGCAATAAAAGTGCCGCGTGTTTGCCCTATTGATATGCAAATTTTCGTTTACACTAGTCCCCATAGGAGTTGTATAGGTTGAATCCGGTCGTAGAATCATAACTATGATGTTATGTTCGGAGACTGGAGTTTTCGGTCTAGTAGATCCCCAGCTCATCTTGGATGCCCGAATCCCTTGGTTTGGTTGGAAATTTACTCATGTTTATTTTTTGAGTGGGATCCAATTAAGAGTTGCCCAGTCGGGCATGTTGTATTTGGCTGAAAATTGGTTTTTGTTGCCCAGTTGGGTGAACAGGTTGCCTGTGGGCATTCGGGCATGTGATTTTTCGAGCCCTGATAAATGATGATATGATGATGATGATAAATTGGCTACAAATTTCCCAAATGAATTACAATGAATCGTTGAAAAAAGCTTCAAAATAATTAAAAAAACGAATTGGCTACGGATACGGCAGCCGTACACATACATGTAATCCCATCAGCTAAAGGTACGGCATTGTTTTTTGCACATGCGCATAGCAACTTGCATTTCCGTCATTAGGCTACCGTAGGCAATACAATGAACTGTGATTTAAAACAATGGCGGCCTCTTCAGCGAGAGGCGCAATTTGCTAAGTCTTCCAGGTTCATCGTTTGGGGGTTAGGGTCAGAATTAGGGTCTAATCGTGTCAATATTATTTAGGCCTGGTATATTTTACCGTAGTGAATATTATAATACCGATCACACATCAAAAATTTCCAGGGTCGAGTAGCTGGCCTGCTGGCTCAGATGGTAGAGCGTGTGGCTGTGTGGTTCGATCCTGGTGGCCGCACTTTTTTCACGTGTCTGTTTTTCTTTTTGTGAAAAATTCCAAAGTTCTTTTTTTATTTTTGTGAAAAATTCCAAAGATCATTTTTCCGTGCACTTCCTTCGATGATCTCTGTGCGATTTTATTTGAATAGCCTACATGCCCAGTGTGCGGGAGAGCCCTGCCGTATCCCTAGCCAATCTCGGAGAAGATACGGCAGAAAACTGCGCAGGCATAGCGCGGGAATGAAAGATCTTTACGCATGCGCAATTCTTCTGCCGTATCAATAGCCAATGATTGTTCGGATACGGCAGCAAACTGAGCATGCGCACTGTTGCAACAAGACTGCCGTATCCCTAGAATTTATATTTTGGTGTACGGCTGCCGTACCCGTAGCCAGTGCCTTAAAAAAATTACAGATTTGGCTACAAAATAAATTATTCCAGCAGAACCCCTGCCATAACATGAGTCATCAAGGATTTTTCATTTATTTTTTTCGAACTGTCTAGGCCTAGGTATGGCAGCTCATAATCCCATCGGCTAGGGGCACGGCATCTTTTCAGTTTGCACATGCACAGCAACTATTTCCCCATAGGCCTACGCAAAACATGAACTATAGCCGCATTTACATTACACGAATTTAACCCGGTTTACTTTGCTCTGGGTCAGAACCGAGGTAGATTCGCCCCATATCAGGTTACAAATTTCTTAAAGCAATGTAAAGGGAACCGGGGTAGAATCGGAGTAGCCTCGGTTATGACAACCATACGCATCCGGAGCAAATTTGTGCGCGTTTACACTTGTCACTTACACCGAGTTAATTCGCAACCGGTGCTGCACCCCGGGTTAAATTCGTGTAATGTAAATGGTACATCATTTGGGGGAGGGGGGTCAGGATCAGGGTTTGATCGTGTCAGTATTATTTTGACCAGGATTATTTACAGCACTGATTGTAGGGATGATAGAATTTTCCGAAGTTGACCAGCTGGCCGGCTGGCTCATATTAGTAGAGCGTGGGGCCAAGAAGTTCTCTGGACAAACACCTGTGGTATGCTCGGCCTACACTGTATGTCACCCTATTAAACATCATCTACACACATTGGGGGAGGGGGGCTGTCAGGCCTCCTAATCCTGAAAAAATCAGGCGTTCTTAGTGCTTGCTCCCTTCGTCACCGCACACAAAGCATTCAGTGCATGGTGTCCTTCATAATTGTTTTTATTTTGCAGAATACCAAGGGCGCAGAAGATCCAGTCCTGGCAATGTCAAATGTTCAAATAAATTACTGCAGACTCTGGAGCGGGGAGAAGATGTTCTGCTCAAGGATTCACTGGAGAAAGTGCAGGTCATGACCATTGATCGTTTCAAGAGAGAGGTCTCTGTGCTGCATAATGGCAAAATTGATATTCTTGCAGTCTCCCAGATTTTGCCGGCAGTTACTGAAGGTGAGTTACAGTTATGTTGATTGAACGGAGGGAAAGGGATGAGGTAAACAAGGCCCCAGTTTTTATATCCTTTGATTTATGGGCCCACTGACGTTGGCATTTTTTTTATTGCCACCAAAGTTTACTATGTGCAAATCAGGTCATATGAAAAAAAGACAGTCAACATCACATATAACGGCCTTGCATACCGGAAAGTCGCCTATAACGTACTGAAACTGGAAGTCCCCGTCCCGTTTTACAATAATGCATTGGCATAACACACCTTGCATTTTTGAGAAACTTCTTCGCCAAAATTGAAAATTGTGTAGGCAGTTCTGCAGTCTGCATAACGGGTTTTCCTGCATCTCAACATGCATGACATGGATGGAATGGAAACTGAATGATGTGTAACCTTGAAGTTAGCCCCTGCAGTTTGATCGTGCCCTCAATGAAAGCAGTATGGGCATTGTTGAGTTCAACTAACTTTGATCATTATGCTCCTTGTACAGCTGAAAAACAAGACAAATTTAATGACTTACAGGCAGGCAATAGACAAAGCCTAAACTCCCAGATCTGCGCAGACTACGCCGAAATCGTAAACACTACCTCGACCTGAAACCAGCTGACGTGACGCAATCCATGTTTCAGCAGTGGTCGACTCAGGTGCAAATGTCGTCGAAGTCACTGTCGTGGAGTTCCCTGCGTCATGTCGTTAAGTGTCCGACCGAGGTTATTTTTGCGGAGATCTTTCTGGTTTTTCGACAGTTGGGATTTGTCTACATGTATATTCTGCACAAATGTGACCAATTTTGATTTTGTTTTCTTCCAGTGCTTTGTTAACTGTAGTCACACTGGCAGGTCTGTTATTGTTATTCTTAACATTGTTCCAAAATGTTAACAGTGTTACAAAATGTATTGTCATGATTCCTACTTTCAGTTGACGAAAACGTGGGAAATGCTTGTGTATTAAAGCGCATTCGCAAACGTAAGGCATCTTGTGGCTCAAAGTGTGATGGAATTTCTTCTGTTGGTAAGTTTTCCCTACATACATGTACATACACACAGGGATGTCATTAGAAGCTGGCCACCGGCCAAATTGACCATCTACTAACGCGTGCCGGGCTGGCTACTTTTGGCTGGCTTTCAAAAAACAAACTTCAAACAGGTGGCAAATTTTTGCCGCATGACGCTTGAATGGGGGGGGGGGCTAGTTGACTGGTTCGCCAATTAGCTAGTTATGTACTGGTTTGATCTTGGCTACGGTACCGGTAAATAAATCATTTGCGAATAAACTGATACACAAAACGATACTTCCAACAGGTGGTTCCCTGTATTAATAGACTATTCAAACATTGTAAAATGTATAATTTCATTTTCAGTCCAAGGGGCAGCCACTGTGGCAGCAGCTTATGAGGTCTGTTCAGGAGCCAGTGTTGAGCCAACAACCATCGAAACTACTGGTAAGAATTATGTGTTATCTGGACAAAATTTGCGGCATTTCCAGGGGACACGTTCATGACTGTTACAAGTAATGCATTTCAATGCAATGATTTAACTGGGTCAACTTGACATGCCATCTTACGGTATTCCCAACGGCGCAACGTGATTCGCCAGTTCACCACGATCACGCATCTGTTCACGTGGACAGCTTGTGGAAGTACATCGGGCTCCGATACTTGCTGACCTGGGAACCCTGATTACTAATTCATTTTTGCACAGTTTGAGCCAATCAGAGCTTGAGATGATTCATTATGATCAGATCTAGCGGCCTACATTCATGATTTTTCGTGAACAGCGGTGGTTTTAACGCCAATGGGCCTGAAAGTGAGGGTGTCATTTTCCCGCCAAAATTAGTGCACCGTGGTGACCAAAATACTCGGTTTTAACGGTAGCATGTGTGTTTGATCAAAAAAGTCGAATGTAACCCGGTAGAGAAAAGCCAATAATCGATCACCGTCATCACATACTTTGAAAAACGTAGATAAGGCGTCGAAATCTCGCAAATTGCACTGTTTGCATAAATTAGCACAAACCAACATGGCGGCACATGAAATGTGGAACGGATCGTACCGCCCGATCGATGACTATCCTGTCTAATTCACCTTAAAATGTTGCCGTGGATGGTGTTAGGCCATGCGTAATTAATTCTATGTTTCGTGTCCCACTGTCACCTAAAATTGGTGCGCGCGCGCTCCAAACACAACACAAACTGCATTTTTAACACAGGCTGAAACACGAATCAATACAGTACATGTCACACAGATTGATATCCTGGGGGGGATTTTGAATGGATTTAAGATGAAAAATTGAGGCATCCTGACCATGAAACAAGAGCTCTATCTGTTGGAACTTTGTTTTAATCTGTGAGCATCCTGGTTTTGTGACCAAGGATAGGAACTACAGCTTTCTCAGGAGGTATTTTAACACTTATTGGGCCTATTTTTTTACCGATTGTTGTGTTGGAAATCTTGAGAATCTCGGAAAATGCATACGCAATGCATTTCTATTAGCGAACAACAGTCAGAAATAGGTGCGCGCGTGGGACGCGAAACATAGAATTAATTACGCACGGCCTTAATGATTAAAATGTGTGAAATCATAAAAATGGTATCAAAAGGTATGTGTAAGTGCATCTTACATCTAATATCGCTCAGTTTTATGCTGGGTCTGACTTCAAACATTGCGATCGGTGTTTTCTCACAGCCGCGACGCCATGACCTAGATCACGTCGATATGCAAATGAGTGTGAAAGTATCACAATGTAGCAATTTGCTAGAATGTGTGGCTGTAACAGTCGTGCGTTCAAATGGACTTGCACTTGAAACGAGGCCTTGCCGTTTGACGGGCGCTAAAATGTGCATGTGCATTGCAAACAATAGAAATTCTGTTGTGAGGCGCGCACACACATTTTAACGCCCGTCAAATGGAAAGGCATGTTGCAACCTTCTGACTTGTGACCCTTTTTAGCTCACCGTGAGCTTTTGTCGTGGTGCAGCATTTGTCGTCGTCATCGCCTGTCCTTGTCCGTTAGCAGGTTTTCATAATCGCTGGAGCTATTGACCTGAAACTTGGTACATATGTACCCCTAGGTCAGATGACCTATGACACCACATCTCTTAAATTCTGTTTTGCTAAAAGACCCACAGTATTCAACATTCACCAGCACATGTGAATTTGTCCCTCTTAACTCTGATCACCTGTCTTCTTCACTGCAAAATTCTCCTTTTTTCCTTAGTTTCAGTGCAAGAACTCTCTTGTGGAGTCAGGGCTGTGGTGCCGATGGGCGACGACAGCAGGTCTACTGTTCTTCGTGTTGGAGATCTGCATAGTTTGGACAAAGTTGAAGCAGAAGTCTGCGTGACAAAAATTATGCGAAGAGGGGATGTTTTTCGATTCGAAGGGCAGCTGTTGTCAAATGACCGGAATGATTCGGGATTGACTGTTTCTGGAGACACGACCAAGTTAGGAGATTCTATCGTCTGTGTGAAAAATGCCAAAAATGTGTCAAATGTGAAGGACATTGGATTACAGGAATACATGAATGTGCTTAAGAATGGCAGTTTATGTCAGAGGAAAGAACTGAGGCATCAAGCTGTCCTGAGCCTGTTGCTTGGTGAGATTGATTTGGCCTTTAAATCCAAATCAATGAAGAGAGTAGGTAGTCTTGGTCCAAGTGACCCAGTTGCAGATTGGGAAATATTTGATTTTATTTCAGCTCCTGCCCGCTGCACATTTTCATATTCACTGAAGAATTTATCAAAACTTGATAAGTATTTCCACAATTTTTGGGACATCAGGTTCAGGATGGGTGTGGTCAGATATTTGACCAAATTGGTGGTATCTGTTGACAGAGATTTTGTCTTAAAGGTGTCAGTGAAAGTGGCAATATCCACTACTCTGAAAGAGATAACCCCAAACTACCGGGAACTGGTGAATGCAGAGATTTTGAAAACCCCGCACAGCCCAGACTCAGACCTGGAAAGTGATTCAGAAGAAATGGTTTAGTGGTGACTGCGTTTATTGTCAGCTCGTGGTATGACCTAGGCACCTTAGGGAAGTTGCAGGTTTAAAAGCTATCTACAGTCATGGTTAAAACTAAGTTAATCCCACTGCCAAAAATCCGTACGAGTCGTTAGGATCCGTGTGGTATTAAATTATTAGCTCACTTGTGAGCTTTTAGTTTACCATCCTGCGGTGTCCGTCGTCGTCCGTTAGCAGGGCAGGTTTCGTAACCGCTGGAGCTATTGATCTGAAGCTTGGTACATTACCCCCAGGTCAGATGACCTATGACACCAAGTTTCGGTCCGATTCGATTCTTAATCTTGGCCTGGCCTCGAGGTGGCCAAAACCAAAAACACAAACAGTGCAATAACTCCTGAACTAATGACTGGATCGTCTCCAAATTTTTATCATAGGTGTATCTAATTAGGATACATAAGGTTTTTGATTTGACCAACTTTTCAAGGTCACAGAGGTCAAAGTAATACAAAAGTGACGAACCTGCCACAGGTCCTCATTATTTCACCAAGCATCTTCATATCTTGCATAAACATGTATTAGAGGGGTACCTTCAAAACTACCTTGTTTCGGTCCGATCGGACATCCAATATGGCCGCCAGGTGGCGTAACCTGAAAATCGACCAAGTGCTATTAACTCAGGAATGGCGTGACCCATAGTTCTCGAACTTGATATTTACCTCCCTCTGACCTTTATAAGCACGTCAAATTTAGGCCTGATTAAACTTCCAATATGGCCGCCAGGTGGCGTAACCTCATCAAATGTGCTGTAACTCAGGAACAACCTGGCCCAGAGCAATCAAATGTGCTATGTCGCGCCCTCTAGATGACGTTCATGTGCATGTGAAGTTATGGCCCAATCGGAGATCCAATATGGCCACCAGGTGGCGTAACCTGAAAGTCATCCAAGTGCTATAACTCAGGAACGACTTGACCCAGAGTGCTCAAACTTGATATTTACCTCTCTCTAGGTGACCTTTACAAGCACGTAAACATGTATTAGAGTTTATTAGACCCGGAGTGCTCAAATGTGCTATGTGGCTCCCTCTAGATGACCTTTATCTGCATGTGAAGTTTTGGCCCGATCGTACATCCAATATGGCCACCAGGCGGCATTACCCAATCAATCATTGAAGTCCTGCAACTTGGGAATGACTTGACCCAGATTCCTCATAACTGACATGTACCTCTCTCTGTCATTACACTGTTATGTCCAAACGAGTGAGCACATGGTCCATGGACCATTTCATTTTAAATTACATGAAGAGTTTCTGGGCGGTAACCCGCAACCATGGCAACGGTTGTTAATATTGTAATTAATGTGGGCCGAAAATAACCTATGCACAGGTTAGCCGGTGTATGGTCAGATTGAAACGGTTTTTATTGTATGGATACTTGATGATATTATGTGGCCCGGCACAGCAAAATGAGTCGCACAGAAGAACATGTCCAAGTTGACACCAACGGTTCGATGATTTCGGATTTGTTTGACTTTGTCCATTTCTGTAGTTGTCTGGCATTTGTCTGGTGTCATCTTCGCTTTTCTTCTTTGCGACTTCTGACTCATTTTGTTGGTTTCATTGGGAAAGGGAACCAAGTCCTGAAAAATTTGCCTACTTTCTATACTTCCAAATTTGCCGATTCCATGTCATTCTGTGAGGTCAGCTCCCTAATAATTACCAGACATATATTTTTAAAATTACATGTAAGAGCGGATGGTACCATGGCGGCCCTGTTGTATTCAACTGAGACGGGACAATAACATTATTGATTATCCCCGGTAATTACCGCCGGTCGGCCGATCACGCCCGAGAAGTACCAGACTGATTCCGCCTGCACCCGCGGGTAATTGGGCAAAATTCCCGTGGCCACCCAACACCACAGATACTTAGTTTTAACCATGACTGTAAGCTAGCTCCATCCATGGTTGGTGTAGTATTAGACATATTTGAAGTTATTTTGTCCAGCCACCATGCATTGTAGACTGGTTTCTAGGTCCTAAGTACATGTACATGTATGTAAAATTACCGGTCTTGCCTGGTATCTCATCTGTGCTTCATAACTCAGTTAAGGCGCCGCTCCATGTGACAGTTTTCTATCGCAAGTTTGCTGTCAGATAGTCAATTATATCTGACTGCAAACTTTCGACAGGAAACTGTCACGTGGAGTGGCGCCTAGGATTGAGAACCAGTCTACCAGTACATGTGGCCACATAAATGGTGTAAGGAAAACATTTTTGTTGGAATTCGTAATCGGCTGTTCTTTCCGTACATACATCCTGATATACAGCCATGTCAGTCAACAATACTTCACATTTCCCCTTTTATAAGAACGAAAGGGGATACAGTTGCTACGTTGACAATCTGCTGGAAAATTTTTGTTTCGGCATATTAGGCCGTGATCAGTCAATATCTTTGGCCAAGGATGGCCTTTTGAAAGTGTTGAATGAGGCCACACAAATGCGGCTGTGTGGATTTATACCTCTTCCAGTTTCGAGGAAGGTTGTTTGGGATTGGCTAGAAAACAATTTGCCGCAACATTTCTATCCCAGATATAAGTATTCTGAAACCCTAGAGGCCTATCGGGCTATGGCAGCTACCGAATTTGGAAATCGGAAGTTCTCTCCTCGGGTAATAACAGAGCAACTTTGCAATGTTTGTTCCTATTTTGAAAGAAATCAGTCTGTGATGGGTCCAATCATTTCATTGGGTAATGTAAGTGTTCAGCAGGCAGGAGGCTTATTTCCAGAAGTGATTATGGACCAGATCCAGAGATTTACAAAAACAACTTTGGCCACCTGTCCTCTGTGTGCAACGACTGGCTACCCATGCCGTCTCTCAGTTGGGGGTTTGAACATTGCATTCCCAGATTTTCTGATGGTTGAGTTGGCTGTTGTTGATGGAAAGAACAAAATGCAGCCGAGTTTGGTCATTCCTGAAGTTTTCTCTGTTGGAGGTCAGTGTGTTTATGAAATAACAGGAGTTGTCATGACCAACGGAACACATTTTTGGTCTATTGTGAGGTATGGCCAAGTTTGGTGTGTCTTGGATGGTTTGAGGCCGAATGTTCTATCTTTCTCAACTCTATCTGGGGCCGTCAGTCAGAAAGAAACAGATTCAACCGTTCATACCACATCGACAAATCATCATGGTATTCACATACTAATTTTGAAAAAGCGAACCTACACTTTAGCACAGAGTCAGTTGGCGGATACATGTAGTCATGTACAAAGTGGCCTTTATGACTCTGGAAACTCCACTTGTCTTTCTCAGGAACCCTCCTATACCATTCCTTATGACAGCCCTCCATCTACCACGGCGAATGACTTTGATGATTCTGTCCAATGTGTTCCACCCTTTTATCCTGAAAGTACATCATCCCCTAGAATTGACCTTCCCACACCAGTCATGCCGGTCCAACCTCACCCTGATTCTACATGTGCATCAGTATTGAAGCCCCCTTCCTCCCCTAATGCGAATGGTTCTAAGAACAAATCTGGCCAGGGGTATCCTGTAACACATTCCCCTTCCCTGGTTGCTTCTTCAGAACCTCATCCTCCACCAGATACTTCGTCAGAGGCTCATTGTCCCCCCAAGTACATACACATCGGTGGTAAATCAGCACAAGCTGCTGATCTCTCCATTCCCAAAAATGACCTACGAACACCAGGAGTGCAGGCCTGTCTCCCAGATCAATCATTGGAACCACCCCCTGCACCTTGCAATATGTCATCCAAAGCCTCTTCACCACCGCCTGACCATTCGACACCAGTACCATGTGCCCCCCCTGTTAATGTTGGTTCACATGAACAGAAAGACTACCGGAACACCAGTGGTCATGTGATTATTTCTGGTAGAGTAGTACCATACATCATTGATGAAAAAAAACTGGTAATCCTTTTGTCTTGTAAGGAAACTTACACCTTGCTTGGTTTGGACCATAGTGTGGCGCATGCTGGCCATACTTATGTTGACAAATGTCTTTTGAATTCAAATCTGTCAATCCAAGAACATTTCATTTTTATGCCAAGTACAAAAAAGCGGCTCTTTATTTCCCTTACTGCAGTTCGATGCCTGCTGAAAAGCAAAATAGGCACAAAAAAATTGAAGTTGGAGTTTGAAGACTCATTTTGGTCCTTGATGGAGAGGGAATTCATTGTTTCTGTGGCTTCTAGGAGGCAGCTGACAACCCCAAGGAGGAAATGTGTTTCCCGGGAAAGTAACATCACTCTTGAAGAAAATATTGTTGTTACTCCAGAGGTCAAGGCTGGCAGGAAGCCAAAGAGAATTCTTGACTTTGAGACTCCTGCTGCAAAAGATAAAGTCAAAAAGGTCAAGAAACTCCGAAAAGGCATATCTGAGTTGGCTACGAATTATTTCGTTGATTCAGACGATTTTCTTAGCCATTTTTCTCATCTTGTTACAACTGTTGACAAGAAGAAGAATGATATTGCCATTTCTGGTCATTTTGGCAAGGCAGATATTGTGAAAATTTTACAAAATTGCAAGGGCAATGGGGAAAATTCCTTATTAGCAGAAGTTGTCAAGGAAAATGCTTCTCTGGTGACAAATTGCACAGAATTGGATACGCTTTATCTGCGTGAAAATTTCAGTGGTGTTAGGCTGTTTGCGAAACTGCGTCAGATCATTCCGGGTGTTCTCCCTTCCTACAAAAAGGAATTGGCCTTTAAAAAACGGCTGTTGTTTGAATTTGAGGCTGTGCTTGGCCTTGTGCGGACATCTACTGGATACCGTATCAAACACCTCGAGAACCTAGTGACACTTTTAACTTACCTCTATCACTGGTTGCCAGAGAAGAAATACTTCAAACTCTATGGTGACGGCAGGGAAATTGGCAAGCAAAACAGCACGTTTTTGGCTCTCAGCGTGCTAAACAATGAAGCTAGTAAGAGAGGTGTTCTTTACCATAGTTACAGGTCCGTTTTTCCTTTCCACATCTTCTACGAAGGAGACAGTAGAGACAATATAGAAAAAAATGTTGGGAATGATCTGGACAGTTTCTTGAAATCTGACAAGGACACTTCATTCTTCCTTAGTGCAGATATGAAATTTATAATGGCACTTATGACTGGAACATCAGAACCACTTGGTCCAACCACAAAAACTGGTTGGGATATTTACCACAAATGTGATTTTGATTCCAAGAAGGAAGTTCACAAAACGACTGGTTTCCGAACAGATCTCAATGTCGCTATGGATCGCACTTATCCAGGAGCCTTAGTTTCAGCAGATTCACTGTTAGGAATTGTGCCTTGCTTAATGCATGGCCTCAGCAGAGTTGCTGAAAAATTGTTGAACTTGGAGATAAAGCACATCATGTCTGAGGGTCACAAAGCAGAGCAGAGAGGCGAAAAACGAGAAGTTTATGTTGAGTCAAAAGTCAGTGTTCTGGAAGAAAACATCAATTTGCGTGGTGTACGGCATGGCAATTTCTCTATTTTTTTTGAGAAGGGCGTTCCTCAGCCGGTCAGTCTAAACAACGATCATGCAAGGGCAATTCTCTCGGAAGCCCCAGCCGGTTTAGAGAAACAATATCCCCCTGTATTGAGTGGAGTTCTGGGAAAACAAAAAATAAAATTGACTGTGATATCTGCATCTGTTAGAGAAAGGTTGGAACTCCCATGCGAATTGACAGAAACTGATCTAGTTTCCCGTATTTGGTCAAACTTCTACAGCATGCATCTTGTTGCTGTTGAAGACAAATGTAGTGCCACTCATCCCTACTCTGAAGATGAACATCAGAAATATAAACAACATGCAGAGATGTTTTATCAACTTTTTAGTTTCCGCTATGGCTGTAATGAGTTGACCCCTTACATGATGTGCTATATTGACCATGTCCCTCAGTTGATGCGCCAACTTCCATTTTCTCTGGGTCGATTTGTTGCTGAAGGTGGTGAAAATACAAACTACTTTCATCAAAAATTTTTTTATCAACACACAACCCGACATGGAGGTAGGCAACAAATCGATCCAATCAAGTCAATTTTTCACAATATGTGGTGTAGACTCAAGTACAGCATGGCCTCGTATGAAACCAGTGCCAAACCTGGGGACAAACAAGCTGCCCTGGCCTTTAACAGCTTCCTGAAAGAACATGTGCAGGCACATGCTGCCAGAATTATCCAAAGGTCATATCGACAGTTTAAGGGTAAAAAGAATGACCCCTGCAGTGTGTTGCCTGATGCTCCTAATTCTGAAGGCATATTCCATGGTAAGACATTTGTCATGACTGGGACTGTCCCTAAATTGCTTTGCCTTGCTGGCAAAAAAAGTACTCAAGATGTTTTAAGGGAAGTGATAGAACGACATGGGGGGAAGGTAGTGTCTTCTCTTGACAAGAAAGCAAAGTCTGCTAAAAAATTCACTCTGCTTTGCAACAAGAAAACAACTGCAAAGGTCATTTCAACTTCAAGGGATCTTGCAGTTGCAGTTCGTGAGGGTTATCCCTGCCTTTCCTATGAGTTTATTGATGCTTGTTTGAATGGTGGGGACAATTTAGACGAAGCCGGATTCAAAATAGACACTTCAGCTGTTAAGGTCCGTCGCAGAAAATTATCTCTGGAGAGGAAACACTTCTTTCATTGTAAAAGAATGATTTCTTTCATTAAGAAAAAGCGATTTGTGAATGAAAGGACCCCAAAAAAGAAGTGTTTCCCATTGAACCATGCTCAATATTACATTCAACAACAGAGAAAACAGCTTCAAAAACCTCGTACTGTTGCAGAGTGCAGAGAACAGACTAGGAAATTGAGCATTCAATGGAATGGCTTGCCAACTCCTGAGAAAGATGGATATAGATTGGAATATTTGGAGATGAAGAAGCAGTATTGAGTTCATTGATCAGCAATTTCATTATCATTCGAACAGTTACGTCAGTTAATAGACGATATATCACTCCAAAAGAGCGTCCGGAGCACCTTAGGGAGCCAGCGTCATGACGTCCCGCACATCATTTCATGATGTCTTGAGGTGAGACGAAAAAAATCAGAGTGTCACGACGTCCTGATCGCTGAAACAACCGGATTTTTTTTTCGAGTCGCATCCAGGCGTTCAGAATGACGTGCGGGACGTCATGACGCTGACACCCGTAAGGTGTTGCGCTCTTTTGGAGTGATAGAGTCTATTCAAAGTGTCTTGGAATATTGAAAATAATTGGACTGTCCATGACGCTGAATGATAGTCAGGGCTGCTTCAGCTGTTTATGGGCCACCAATATTTTCATTAATTCCTCTCTTTGTGATCAGTAGTCAGTAATTTGGTGCGGTGAAAATAATTGGACTGTCCATGACGCTGAATGATAGTCAGGGCTACTTCAGCTGTTTATGGGCCACCAATATTTTCATTAATTCCTCTCTTTGTGATCAGTAGTCAGTCATTTGGTGCGGTGAAAATAATTGGACTGTCCATGACGCTGAATGATAGTCAGGGCTGCTTAGCTGTTTATGGGCCACCAACATTTCACTAATTCCTTTGTCTTTTTGTATATAATTTGAGGCCATTATTTCTCTTGTGATCGTAGAATTAAAACGTTTATTTTGTATTTCTAGTCGCCAGCCACTCCTGAATTTAAGTGATTGGTCTCGCCATGAGACTCAGGGCTTCCACTGGAATATTTTTGCCAGGGGTCTGATACGATAAGACAGGTCTACTTCAGGCATTGCAGACATGGCAGCGCAATGAATGTTTTCATTATTTATATGGAGACTGTAGTCGTTTCTAGTCTCACTACACTGAATGGTTGTCTGTTCAGGTTCAGAGTCTGCCAGAGTTGTACACAATATGTTCCCAGTCTGATGTCCTCTGAATCATGCAGCCTGTGTGGCAACACCAGTATCCCGGTAGTTATTTTTTCTGTCTGTTGCATGTTTTACGCATATTACATATGTACAGTTGTTTTTACACTACATGTACATGAATATTGCCATACATGTTACAAAATTCTTGTGATCATTACAAACTTATTTTTCTGTTGTTTGTAAAAAGTTTATTTCGTATTTCTTGTCGCCAGCCTTTCTTGATTGAAAACGATTCGTTTCCCATTAGGGGACTTGAATGATGAGCAGGGACTACAGCCTTACATGTACATGGCTACCAATGACGAATGTTTTCATTATTTTTTTAAAAATCATAATACCGGTACACAGTGTTATATTCATGCACCTACTTGATACTCAGATGTATTCTAGTCTAACTTCGCACTATGGTGTGTTCAGGTTCAGAGTCTGCCAGTGTTCCTAATCCTAGTTTTCTAGTCTGATCATCTCTGAATCAATCCAGCCTGTGTGGCAGCACCAGTATTCCGGTAGTTTACTGGTTAACACTGTATTTTTCTGCATTTACTTAGTACGCATAATACATGGAACAAGCAGTGCTTACATGGCATGAATATCCCAGTTCCATGGGTGGGGGTTACACGCTGAATATTGCCAACATCTATAGGCTATAGAACATGTCACATAGGGATTTCATTGTACTATCTTTTGTAAAATTTTATATTATGCAGTTGAGTTCTATGTAATTTTATATTTCTTGCTGTAGTTGTGTGGTATGGTTAAGATATCTTGCAATTGGTTTGTTTATTTTAAGGTAAATAACATTTTTTTCATGATAATTAAATGTCTGATCATGCAGCTTGACATTACGGAAGGAACACCTGCTGAGTGGTGCAGCCAGAGTTTTGGTACTTTTTTGGCAGGCTGCGATCAAATGAAACCCTTGGCATGCCACTTTGCAACCGTAGTGGGTTAGAACTTTAAATAATGGCATTGTAAATGAATAAAAAACAATTGTGTCCTTTTGGGTTTCNTAATTCCTCTCTTTGTGATCAGTAGTCAGTCATTTGGTGCGGTGAAAATAATTGGACTGTCCATGACGCTGAATGATAGTCAGGGCTACTTCAGCTGTTTATGGGCCACCAATATTTTCAATAATTCCTCTCTTTGTGATCAGTAGTCAGTCATTTGGTGCGGTGAAAATAATTGGACTGTCCATGACGCTGAATGATAGTCAGGGCTACTTCAGCTGTTTATGGGCCACCAACATTTCACTAATTCCTTCGTCTTTTTGTATATAATTTGTGGCCATTATTTCTCTTGTGATCATAGAATTAAAACATTTATTTTGTATTTCTAGTCGCCAGCCACTCCTGAATTTAAGTGATTGGTCGCGCCATGAGACTCGGGGCTTCCACTGGAATATTTTTGCCAGCGGTCTGATACGATAAGACAGGTCTACAAATGTACTTCAGGCATTGCAGACATGGCAGCGCAATGAATGTTTTCATTATTTCTTTTGTGATATTAAACATGTTAAAAAGAGACTGTTGTCGTTTCTAGTCTCACTACACTGAATGGTTGTCTGTTCAGGTTCAGAGTCTGCCAGAGTTATACACAATATGTTCCTAGTCTGATGTCCTCTGAATCATGCAGCCTGTGTGGCAACACCAGTATCCCGGTAGTTATTTTTTCTGTCTGTTGCATGTTTTACGCATATAATCTTTGGTAAAATTTTATACAGTTGAGTTCTATGTAATTTTATATTTCTTGCTGTAGTTGTGTGGTATGGTTAAGATATCTTGCAATTGGTTTATTTTAAGGTAAATATTCATTTAATATAACATTTTTTTTCATTAAAAAAGTCCTCATTTGAAGGAAGTAAAATAAAAATTACAATTACTTCCCTGCTTGTTTGGTTCAGAATGATGATAATTAAATGTCTGATCATGCAGCTTGACATTACGGAAGGAACACCTGCTGAGTGGTGCAGCCAGAGTTTTGGTACTTTTTTGGCAGGCTGCGATTAAATGAAACTTGGCATGCCACTTTGCAACCGTAGTGGGTTAGAACTTTAAATAATGGCATTAATGAATAAAAAACAATTGTGTCCTTTTGGGTTTCAAAGTATTTCCAGCTAAATACATACAATGTACCTGTAATGTACATGTACTTGGTTAGTGAGGTGGGTGTGGATGGGTGGGGCCCATCTCCTGTTTCCCTGTTATATTAGGTATTGTACCTGTATATACCAGGGAAACAGTACATCTTAGACATGTTAGAAGGTAACTCTTTGCAAGGTGTCTTAATCTACCATC
The DNA here is from genome assembly GCA_002633025.1 of Notospermus geniculatus. Classification (NCBI taxonomy): domain Eukaryota; kingdom Metazoa; phylum Nemertea; class Pilidiophora; order Heteronemertea; family Lineidae; genus Notospermus; species Notospermus geniculatus. Next base: position 97,237 of record NMRB01000182.1, on the reverse strand, counting down.
CTGATGAGGCCTAGGGGCCGAAACACCACAAAAAGTGCATTTTGATCTCTCTTTGTATTTAGCAACTTGACACGCACATGCCGTGCAGCATTAAACAGTTAAGTGTTCAATGGTACATTATGGAAAAAATTGATTGGACATCAAGAATATCAGTTCTCTAGTCAAAAATGCAATGAAGTAGAGATGTGACCTACAATTTCTCTACTGTATACCTACTGTATTATGGCAAAACTTACATGTAGGTATCTAACGGTGTCATGATCACTGAAATGTATTTCTGCTTAGACAATAGGCAGTTTGAGATCAGCAACTTATCACTGATCCTTATACGTATAAGGATAGATTTCTGTGCAATTGAATGAGGACAAATTTTGTGTACATTTCGATCCGTATACATGTAAGGATCCGTGGTAAGTTGCTGATCTCAAACTCCCTTTTGTTCCACGAAACTGACTTGAACAGCGGTCTTCACTGAAACCTGGAGTGGGCGATTCCATGAGGTGTCGTACGGGACATTTGGAGTAGTTTTTCTCCTGTCCCACCCAGATCTTTTAAGAAAGTTGGGATTAAATGTATTGCAGGGATGTAGAAATAGGAGAGGTACACAGGGACACCAACACTTGGAATGTTAATTGTTTGACTGATCAGTAATTAAAAGAAATGTTCGGTGTCGTACGGGACATCAAAGTGGACACCAGTTTTGACCTTACATTACATATCTGAAAAAGTCTGTGAACTGGTTATAGCAACTGACTTCAAATGAACCATATAATATGACATAGTAGATCCTCTAGCTAACTGACAATCACTTTCCCTTTTCTTGCTTCTAGTTGTGTAGCTAAGCTAAAAAATGTGTGGTGTCGTACGGGACAAGCAAAAAAGTGTCGTACGGGACACGTTTGTCCAACGCCCTAAGGCAGCAATAATATTGGTTCCCAGTAGAAGCAAAGCTCAATATGAGGGGGAATATTTGTACAGGTGAAGTGAACTTTATTTTAAACTGAAAACAACAGCAAAACATCATGTTTATTCTTGAAACATCAGCAATAATGAACACCACAACGGCAGAATGCAGTTTAAAGTTAAAAAGTATGTTTCCTCCCAAGACTAAACTCTAAAATTCAAATCTGATGCATAATGTTGAATGTTACAAAACAACACACAATATGCTGCTAATAAAATATCTCAGATCTGTTGAAAGTTATTTTCAACAAAAAAATACTAGTAGTAGGGGACAATGGTGTCGTACGGGACAAAAGTGTCGTACGGGACAGCTATTTATCTGCTTTCTGATCATAACCAAGACAGCAAATTCAACAAATTATGGATGATATTGTTGCTCATGACTAACACTCAGAGGATATTAATTATCACTGTTGTACATCATACTGAACAAATGCTACAGACATAAATAGTAGTTTTTGGTGTCGTACGGGACACTGTGACTTCGCAAATTTCAATCCAAATTATTGAAATGTGGAAAAGGTGCAAACTTAATCTATGGCTGGTGGCAATATAACCTTACCATCCACTATCTATTCAGGGTAGATGACAGTTGCTGTAACAGTTACCAGTGGAGACAGCCTAGGTAAAAGATTAGTGAGAATTCACAGAATTTGTCTTAAATTAGGTGCCCCGACATGTAAAGAGTTAAAAAGTTGATATACAAGACTTTTTGATCATAAATATTTTAATTCCTGAAAGAAGGGAATATCAACTTATGAAAATCACCTATACAACTTGAATTGGGGCATTTTGAACTTTTGCTTATTTTGTCCACCTTTTCATGGAATCGCCCGAGTATGATAAAATTACATCTCTTTTAGTGAAAACATTGAGAGGTCTGTACATGTACTAACTTTAAGGGATCATCTCGGCTTGTTTTGAGGCCACAAAGGTTCATCAGATTCAGAAGGGAATAATCCTTTGTATTGAACTTTTTATCGTTCATCTTTCATCCAGTCACCAAGTAGCTGATCATAATACCAGAAGATACTCTCTGGGGGGGGGGGGGGGTNAACCACCGTCGTATCTGGTATGTCCTCAAATCTTTTTGCCCTGACATTGTCATTTTGCAACTTGGTGGCAATGATCTATCTGCTAGGCCTCGTTGGCGCCTCGTTCCTGATGAGTTGGTCATAAAGATTCTTGATTATGCACAGCATTTAATTCACTCTTTTCAAGTGCGGCTTGTTAAGATTTGCGCCCTGTCGCCACGACTTAAATGTCCATTGGATTATAATAGCAATGTTTTTGTAACAAACAAAGCATTAAGGAACTGTTTGAGAAAATCCAGTAGAATAGAATTTCATCACCACAAGCATATTTGGCAAGAAGGGATCCATCACAAAGATGGCGTCCATTTCAATTCAAAAGGTAACTTCAAATTAATGTATAGTGTTCGTGGTGCAGTGATCAAGTGCTTGCAACGGCTTCCAGCACTTCCTTGACTTAAAGCCCCTGTCATACTGTGGCGACTACAGTAGCAAATCCTCATGCCTCATTACGACTGTTCAAGAAGCAAATTGCCACGACTGGCTCCAAGAATGCAGTAGGAAAATGCAGTACGATGAAAAATAAATCACGCTTGGATCGCGAATGTTATGAACATTTCAAAACAGTCGCAGCACCTCTGAGACAGGCCAACAATACCGCTGAATGAGGGAGAATCCACCATGAGCCCGATACGAATTGCCATGATTTAATCACTTTTTCTAGTTCGTGGGAATTCGGCACCCTCCTAAGTCATCACAGTGTGACCTAGGCTTTAGATCACCACTTGCCAAAATTGTTGATTGTATTTTTAGTCACCTATATAACCAACTCTCATTACCCTTGAATTAGTCCACGACAGGTGACTTCTTCGTATGCAGCTGTGCAGTCATTGATAATACCTTTATGAATTTTGTAGCGTATTTTATTTTTGTATGCAGCTGTGCAGTCATTGGTAATACCTTTATGAATTTTGTAGCTTATTTTATTTTCGTATGCAGCTGTGCAGTCATTGTATGAATTTTGTAGCTTATTTTATTTTGTATCTATGACTTGCAATTTAAAAAAAAATAATTTCATGCCTTGTCTTGTCACAGTAAAATTTATCGCCTTGAGAAAACTATTGTTCTCGAGTGGAGCATTTTTGGCTCGCCTTAATCAGTGAATAGCTGACAAGGCCACTGATTATTTTGTACTTGTACGTCATGATAATCAAATGGAGGTCATTACGGGTATCTCAAAACCCTTCCCGGTGAATTTTTAAAATATTTTTGTGCCAATATTCATGTAAGAGGTTCCGGTAGGTTGGGTTTTGATATGGCACACACATTGTGTAAGGCTGCTGTTGATAATGAGGTTAAGATCACCTACGATAAACCCTAATGCTTCAACAGTTGCCATGTTTATTGATGTCACAGGTTATTGAAGTACTTCAGATTCGGTTGGAGATCAATAGAGTGTCACGTGGATGTACTGTTTGCGTATATTGTAGGTGATCTTAACCTCACAAAATAAATATGATTCGTATAATAAGGTCACCAGGTACAATGGTCTGTGATCAGTTAATGTGCCATCTGCCATCAGCAAGCCAATCACCAACTGGGCCTGTTTTTGTATCCTTTCATGACTTAGTATTTTCATATTACATTTGAATATTTTATGTGAAACTACTTTTGTCAAGTCTTTCATCACAAACCCACATCATTTTATAACATGTATATTTTTATATGGACAAGTAACATTGTACTGAATAATATAATGTAAATAAAATATGAATATATTTTACGAAAAAATATTTGTTGATTTTCTGCTTTTCTCCGTCTCGTTGTAGAACAGGTGCCACTTGAATTGGGCAGCCCCTGTCCCAACCTTCAATGTCCGTTCCATTTTTGTGGATAGTTGCAGGCATGGGTTCTTCTCCCGGGCCAAGAAAAAGCACTCTATACAGGAAATACTGCTCTTTGGAGTAAAGGGCGGCGCACACGAGCGACAATTTTGACCGATTTGTCGGCCGACTTGGCTTCCGACCGCCAAAGCGACAAGATTTGGCGCTTCTGATTGGCTGATGTCTAGTCGCACCACCAGTCTCGTCGGCGGTTGCCCAGATTTAGTCGCTCGTGTGCGCCGCCCTTTAGCGTGCAGAATACAGTGCACAGAGATTGAAATTGATTTCTGTCCATGATTATAAGTGAGGAGTTGCAGCTTAAATATCAAATGTGACCCTCCACCACCAAACCAGTCGCACGTCGCTCAAAAGGTGAGCCGCAATGAACTAAGATTACACATTTAAGATTTCATAACAGACCGACAACATTGAAAGTGACCAACATTTCGGCCCGGTTGCAGCAGTAATACTTGAGGTCGACTTTGTCCTCAAGCGAACCGCGAAGTCGTTCTCAACCTCAAATTTTAATGGCAAATCATAGGCTATGGATACAACGAATGCGATGCATACATTCGCGCAGCAAAGGCTTTGTTATTTTCTACCGCCATGCACGTAAACAAAGGCTTTCAAAGCATAAATCACGCGCGTTGCCAGCTGTTGCACGCGAATTCACGTTAAGTGTAACCGTAGCCTTACTTTAGTTTTGGTCAACCTCAAACTTAACTTTGAGCATAGCTGATGCAACCCGTCCTTGGTCTCAACCTGCCAAGAGTGACGGCGACTCAGTTTTAGTGGTGGAGGGTCACAAATATGAATTCGTTGCCCTCAATGACTGAAATACGAACTCTTGTTGGATGACTGAATTCTGCCAGTGAGCTAAGACATTCCATACCCGGTAATAACTAAGCCACACAATATGCACCGCTACTCACGCCCAGTTCGGCCGAAATATAGTGCAACCTCATTTACAGGCATGCATAGTGTATAGAACCATAGAACCACATACCGGTATTACCGGTATAGCAGTATCCTGCATTGAGGTTTTGGGAATCCCCAACGCTGTGCATAGTCTTGCACAGCCAGCCATTTCGTTCCACAGTACTGCTACGGATCTCCATGCAGATTTGAAACAGCGACTGGGTGACCGAGATTGTGCTCGCCGATTATGACCCATCTGTTTATAAATACTATGCGGCTTTAAAGGAGCACAGTATTGCCACTTTTTCTTGACAGCCGGCGCCACCGCACCACTCTCCAATCCAAGGGACTAACTACGTTTCGTTGAATGGCCCCATTTACTGCGTACATTTTACTGCCAGCGCTAGGTGGCTCCCTCTACGTCGGCAGTCAAATAACGCATTTCAGATCCAATTCCGTGCTCCTTTAAATTTCCAATGTGACAAAAAGGCTCGGTGGAGTTGCTTTGCTTCATCATTCTGACAAGGTGTGTTTGTCTCAGAAAATAAATTTTGTCTTCTGCTCCCAATTTTTGGGAGGGTCAGTGAATGTCAAGTAGGCTATGCAATCAGACCATCATTTGGTGGCACCGATGGAATAATGCCCCACATCATATTTAATATTTTGAAAACATTTATGGATAATCTGAATTGCACGAATCATCAGTTTAGTAATTTATTTAATTTAAGTTATTGATAAAATGTATAAATTAATTAGTCATATTATATTTAGTATCATCACCATTAAATTCTGAAAATTAAGAAATATAGCTTTCCTAATTTGATAAATATTTTTAGTTTAAAAAACAAAATTTTAAAAAAAATTGACACTGTAGTACACACAATAAAGTAGCATTGCAAAAACTAAAATATTATTTTGTTGGTTTCAAGTCATGGCAGTGACAAGTTTTCTTTTTTTTAAATATTTTCCTCAGTTATATTTAATATCTTGAAAATATTTATGGATAATATGAATTATCAGTTTAGTAATTAATTTAATTTAAATTATTAATAAAATTTATAAATTACCGGTAATTATACATACACGTATTATATTTAGTATCATCACCATTAAATTCTGAAAATTCAAAAATATAGCTTTCCTAATTTGATAAACATATTAAGTTTTAAAATATTTTTTTATTTTAAGAATTTTTGGAACGAGTTTAGAATCCCCGATCAGTGTCCAAAAAAGGTATTGATGGAATAAGCCGCATTGTACAATAGCATAGGATTTCCATTGTGTGCCATGGAGTAACGTCACTTCCGATCGGGGATTCTAAACTTTAACCGAATTTTTTGTGCAGAAACAAAAATATTTATTTGTTGCTTTCCATTTTTGACACACGGTCAAACTACGGGCACCTTTCCAGCCTACCGGCACATTTTTTAGCTAGTAGGCTACCTCTTTTCCTTTTTGCACCTTTTTACCCATACTTACACAGTAGGCCCCCCTACCTTTTTGACTTGTACCGGTACCGTGCCTTTTTACATACGGTAACATACGGTACCAGTACATTGGTTGAAGGCATGATGCATAAACATGGTATTAAACATGATATTAAAAAGTGAAGTCATCATTTTGTTTAATTTTTTCCAGGTCATTTTGATGAAACTGTCATCACAATCATTCTCTGAGAAGCTGAGAAGGGTCCTTTTTTAATACCGGTAGTTTAGGTTAAACCCATTCAGTCTACACCACAGACATGTAGGCCCCCTACACCCATGAGTTTACCAACACCAAGCTACCTCAAATATAGAGGTACTACTTTACATGTATTTACTGCTATAAGGACTGGTACACCTGTACTAAGAGCGTTGCACAATGAACAGCTGTTTTGACCAGCATAGGGAGGGTGCTCAAGAATATAACAGCACTAACTTCTTAGGATTAGGCTCACGCTTGAGTGATCTTTGTTTGAGTAGTTGATAGCTGGGGATTGTATTTCCACAAGTTCAGCTCAAAGGGCAAGATTCCCTGATGCGTGGGTTTGAGTCCGGTTGGAGGAAGAATTTTTTTCTCCCCATTTTTTTCTTTCACGTACAGGCATTGACAGATGTTTATCTACACTTGATATCTTGAATATGTCAAATACTTCGAAACCAATTTTGACACGTTTTTTTTTGCATATGATAGGCAAACCAGTATTAGGGAAATGAAAGGATCTGGATGGATGGAAGATTCGTCCCTCACACGTACACGAGCTTAATGTGGCATAACTGACTTGACCCGTTTCACAAGGTAAAATTCACACTTCCAATTAGGGAATTGAGTGGATCCAGATAGATGGAAGATTCATCCCACGCGCGTGGGCGTGCCCGAGCTTAATGTGGTATAACTGGCTTGACCCGTCACAGCTGTTTGAGCCTCCATCGAAAGAACTGATCACCCTCTTGTCATTTACTAACCAATGTTCGAGTAATACCGCGTCATTTTCTGAGATTATCAAGTCTGATATGATGATTACGTCAATGATGGAGGCATCTGAGGTTGAAAATGATTAGATCACTTTTTCTGCCTGTTTCTGCCTGTAAGAGACGTTCCTCTGTTTGATAACTAATTTTTAAGTTTCTGAACAGTCCACTTTCCATACTCTGCCATGTTGCAAACAGTGAACTAGGACTTATAGTACAGCAGAGCCATCTGGAGGTTTAGTTTTCCCTGGATAGCCCCATTCGGCCCTTTTCTCCTAAATTGCTGGCTTTCGTCCCGCAAGTCATTTTAACTGTCATATCACCAACCTCGATGATGATGAGTTTATTATAACAGCTCAATAGATTGTGGACCATTTTCTCAAGCCCTACTTCCCTTCGGTCACTTCGTATCTTAAGGACACCAAGGATTTTCTCAGCAGGGTGCGTGACTTAGGTACATTACCTCAGGGGGCGCTCCTGGTTACCGTGGATGTCGTCAGCCTGTATCCTAGTATCCCACACGAAGATGGTTTGAATGCCCTCTCGGCATTCTTGGCGAAACAGGGTTTACCAGAGTGTGTGATAAAGGACATATGTACGCTGGCCCATTTTGTCCTATCAAAGAATGCCTTCGAATTCCACTCAAGGTATTACTTACAGACCTCAGGAACTGCGATAGGAACTAAAATGGCCCCGTCATATGCGATCATTTTCATGCACATGCTCGAGTCACAAGTCTTGGCTACTTCCCCCTTCAAACCCTACAACTGGCTCAGATTCATAGATGATGTTTTCTCCGTGTGGACCCAT
>NMRB01000182.1:65353-76533 GCA_002633025.1 Notospermus geniculatus | reverse complement strand
GTCATGAGTACGATACTTACTTCGATGCGATAAGCATGTTCTTTCTCTGCTGCTGCTCACTGGGATCCGAATGCTGCCGACCCAGGTACTCTGCGCACTGCTTCGAGGGGAACTCGGTCTCACACAGGTAGTTATAGTCTCTGGCCAGTCTGATGGCTTCTCCTGAAAAAGAAATAGAAAGGGACAGTTTAATGACGAGCTGAGACGTTGGAAGAAAGAAAGTTCATCATTGTTCTGTTACGAAATGCACTAAGGCGGGCAGTGATCTGCAAGGAAGGTGGTTTCAGGAATGGTGTTGGTGATCGCGACGGAAGCTGGTTGAAAAAGAGGCATTATTTATGTTCATGGAGCTTTACAAGTCGTCTGAAAGGACGCTGAGCGAAGGAATGGCATTTAATGTGTCTTCCAACCATTCGGCTCGGCCTCGCCCGGCCTCCTTCGGGTACTTCGGGATTTGTCGGGAGTCCGGCTCGGCTGTATAACAATACGCGCCATCTTGAAACGGAAGTGGGTCCTCAGTTCCGGCGATTTACTAACCCATTCGTCGTCCGCCGGATAAAATATAGTGCCCAGGTGATGGTGTCTAGAATTACACGATATACGCATATTTTTTGAAAATTCATCATTGTATATATGAATTACTTAAAACTATAGATTTATGCGTACATAAGATCAAGAAAAGTATGATATTATGTTGCTGGATGCTGCATGTTGTCTCCCAGTGGTTTCCATGGTTCCCGGAAATCAGTCTACGCATGCGCAGTACGTATTAAGTAGTGCTCCTAACGCGGATGAATGTCTATCCAAGATGGCGGTATTCTTCATACAGTAGAGATACTTTTCGTCTCGTCAGAAGTGAAACATCGAAAAAGTATCTCACAACGTAGAATGTCTTCCAACGGGACGTTTCACTGAAGCCAGAGCCACCCAATGTAGAATCGAAAGAAATGTACATGAACATGTATTCAGGTGCTTCATCTCTGACAGTGTTCACTATTGGCACTGCTACCGAAATTATAATTTGCCAAAGAAACAAACGGTACATACTGAAACGTACATTACAATTCTGTTGGCTTAAAGTGCCTGGGAGAAAGAGAGCGACCCCGGGGTGTATTGATTCATCGCATGATTCCAATCAAATGGAGAAAATGTTAAATACACACAAAAAACAAATAAACTTCGATTTCCAACAATTTTCATCTACCTGTACTTCCGGTAGTAGTTACTATGGTTTTTTAACAAAATCACGTTTGATATTTGATCTCGCGATATTTGAGGCGAGCACGTGCTGTAGCTGGGCGGAGTGAAGCATCGTTATTAAGTTGACTCGCCTCAGGGCGTGTATGTATGTAATGTCTTTGTGTTGGCTCGAACCCAGCCAATTTCACCCCCAGGCAAAGCATCGATTTTACCAGCGATGAAATAAGCTTTATGTGTCGGGTTCCCACAAGGCAGTTCCTCGTGGCGCGCCTGTACATTCTTTAAAATGTGCACATGCAGATGTTGTGATGCACTGAGCTTCAGTTTTTGGGAGTTCGTGTTTTCAATGATGAAATTACACTTGACTTCAATGATACAACCGCGGGCAATGGGAAATGTATGATATTACACTTTATGACCATAGTATACCAAGATGCTGTTTTGCAGATTCCAACATTTTCATGACAAACTACTGGCAATGTAAGTTACATGTAGGCCTACGTTTTACACTTCAGTCGATGATCCCGACAAGGAACTTAATCGTCCTCCATTTTGCTTTTTTGCTTCAATGAGGACGTCCAAATTTTCAAATCATTTCTGTGTGAAAGGATAAAAGAATGGCGAAATAAATGACGGATGTTTAGGATTGGGTCTACTGTTATTATTACAATGGAAAGGTACATGTATTATTCGTTCCTGGTTCAAAACGATTTCACACCAATGCTTTACGAATCTGCGGCTTCGAATCAACTGTCAACGGCACAAAAATTTCCAGCTGAATTCTAAATGGCGAAGTTTGTTTATAAAGATGGCGTGCTTTAATGTTTGCTACATTCAAGTCGCGAATCTCAATCATAAACGTGAATAAGATGTCTAGAATGAGGAAATAACAAAGTGTGGGTCAGTTTATTGATGTCAAACGAACAGAATGATTTAGAAAGTTACAGTTCGAAGTGAGTCAAGCATGACACGATGACGCCGGGGGTGTACCACTACTTACAGGGAAATAAAGAGGAAGACGCTCGTACAAAGTCTCAGAATGCAACCAACCGTGAAAGACTGCCGCATTGGAACACTTATCTCTCGACTATCTGTGAATTATTAGTAAAAGCAGCAAGAAAATGGAAGGAAAACACGTTTGTTGTGAATCAGACAAAGGGATGGCGCATCTGAAAGTTTACTACAAATTTGTGGCTTGGGCAGACGACAGTATTTTCATGAAACCCCGAGGGTTCACTCTGGGATATACCTGCCGTGTGTATCATCAGGTATGTCTTCATTGGGAGTCGCCAGGATGTCCTCAAGCAGACGGGGAGGAGATGTCGTCTGCCCATTTGTAAGGTGTGGCCAACAAATGTTTATTATTTTCACATCAGGTCACGGAAAGTTAAATCAGAAAGTCTCAGTTGATTTTTTTGCTTGGTCCATTGTGCTGGCTCATTAGGCTGCGCGAGGTCGGCGCCTTGGGGCTGATGGGGTGATAGCTTCCTAATAAAAGTGACGGGTGGCGGGCCTTTCTTCATAGGCAGTCGTTCACTTTATCATTTCGCTTCCACCTTTTGTATCATTGCCCAACGTTCATATTTCAACCCCATTGGGACATGTCCGACGAGGGTAAAGAAACTTAGCACTGCAAGGATCGAGAACACCAATGCTTCGGGAAATATGAAATAATAATGGTCAGTTATATAGATTGTTATCACTGCAGTATAGCAGCTGTGGAACATCTTGCTCTGCACTGAAAAGTATCTGAAACAACGTCTTTCATTAGTACCAATCAACCATCAATAATCACTCAGCTCCTCCTCTTCATCTCTTTGCTCAAGCTAAAGAGACCTCCAATGAACCATACCAGAGGTGCTAAATAAATTTTGATAGACAGATTTGCAAATACGGGGACGGGTGTCAAGTCAAATATGAACTGAAAGATGAGCAAAGGTAAACAGCCGTTCGCACTGTTTGAGTGGCTATCATCGAGAGAGACCAAACAGACGCCGTTGTGGACACCGGCGGAGGAAGCGGCATGTAGAACCTCGTGAGCAAACACTGACAACACGGATTGATAACCTTTCGATGCAATTGAAGGGAAAAATGAAGCCGTTGTTAGGTTTGGTGATAGTTGTCTCGTTGTGGTTTGGGCAGGTTCCTTGTCCGTCGCTGTGGAATCAATATCCGAGAAGGGCCCCAACAATGAACAGTTTTTGAGGAGTTGAAGAAAAAGAGCAAGTGTCCATTGCGTCGCTGCACAATAACCAAAGTCAATTTCACGAATTAAAACCACCAGCCATAACTGTGCGAAGTCGAAGCCATGATAATGCCGTCGGCCTTTTCGAGGGTAAAGTTACTGTATTAGCTAGGACACGAGGCAGGTCCGATACTATCGCGACTAGGTCCCTTCCGGGCGTGCTATTCGATGCTTCCTGGTCACGGCAAGTGAGGGATTCTGGTGCAGACACACGACAACCAACGACAACCACAACGGGGACATTAGCCTCCTGCAGCAGACGAGAACGGAGGAAACATAAGGCTGCCCGTGTTTAAATCTGGCCGCACTGATTTGAATTGAGATTACATCTGCCGATAAGAAAGACTGGAAAAAGCCAGGGTGGGCAGCTGAAGAGATGATTTAGACAATGTTTAACGTCGTCAACTCTCAGGAAAACATCGCATCAATAGTGAGAGCCAATTTGGATACAAATGTGCAATTATTGTGAGAGGTGATGGAAAGATACTGTCAGACTCTCGCTGGCCGGGCACCATAATTAGACCTTTTGATTCCCGAAGAAATTGGCGCCATATGCCCTGGTTTATTATCCAACCAAATTACACCTGATGGGCCCTGGACACTCGTACAATAGCCGAGATGCTCCTGACTTGGGTACGGTAGAACAATATGAGCAACGGAACAAACTGAAAGGAAGAATGGCTACCAAAGAGCACAGTCTCCGGCGCTGATCGACCGTGAACTAACGGGTTGAATGATTGACTGGATCAAAATGGCAACATACTGCGTTTTCTTTTGGGGAACCGAACTGTAACTTTCTTTTTAGGTTGCTGGACCGTTGGTCGTACTTCTTTGGCCGAATCCTTGACGTGTTCCCTGGAGGGAATGGAGACGTTCCATCAGCTGTCGAACCTTGGGTATTCACTCACTTCTGATTTTTAAGTCGGGAAGGAAGTCGGTTCCGGTCTGTCGGTGTTCCTCAGCAAGGCAAGGCGACGTGACAGAAAGCGTTTAGTGAAGACCCCTTCTTTATGCAAAATCTCAGTCATTTTTGGTTGTGGTTAAAAATTAATTCGCTTGAGCATTGGCGATGTCCATGTTGTTAATGCCATTCTAATATTCTTTCAAAGAAAAGGGGCAATCATCCTCTTGAGGCGTATTTGGAGTATTTGTATTGGGGATTTTGACTCCGTTCGGTAATCGTAAATACAGTATACAGACCAAGGTCAAATATTGATTTACAACGCTGAATCCCACTAAATGATAAATCCCAAAGAAAATAATACACTGTTTTGGATAGAATGTTCCAAAATACCCATTGACTAAAGGGTGTTCTAAGGTGTTCTTGGGCATCTCTGGAGTACCCGGACACCGTAGAGGTACCCTAGAACACCCTTCAGTCAAAGGGTATTTTGGAACAGTCTACCGCCCAAGAATACCCTAGAACACCCTAGAGCACCCAAGAGATATTTTTAGTACGGGCGGTAGGGCCACCCAGCACGACCAAAATAACCAGACCCTGACTTTTCTAGAAGAACCCGGGGATCGTCCGACCCGGGGATCATAGATATGCACCCAATTGGCGGTGCCTATTAAGGGCCGATTTTTTAAACGATGGCTGAGATAACCATCGGGTTCCATTAACCCTCAGTTGACAAACTGTTTGTTAATCGAAGTGAATTTTTCGATTTTGTGAATCGTTGAGAGCCAAACATTCTAAAAGTCAAAATGTTTAGTTTGGTTAATTCACGGTTTGTCAGAAAAGCCGATGGTTAAACCGAGGTTTACCTAACTATCCAACTATCGTTTAAAAAATCCGCCCTACGATTGTTTTGGCAAAAACGATCAAAGATGAGCTTACCATGTAAGAGAGTACAGAACAGCAGGAAAGCGAACAGAACAACCAGGGATTTCATCTTATCTGTAAGCAAAAGACAAATAGCCACGAATTACATAACTGTGTGCATGCTTACCAGTCCTGTTAGCGTCCTAGATCTTTTTGGATCCAATGTCTGTTTTACATGCTTACCAATGTCGGTCTGAGGTCTTTGGTTTTTGGTCACAGGTCTGTTTTGTGCACACCCTTCAGCAGCAACAATTCCGCTGTTATGGCCAATATTGCACCAGCTTGCTAGTTTAGTTGGTCACACCTCTTTTCATTTATCGATTTATGTACTCCTCACAGCTGTTATCTGTGCGTGACACAGCAGATTTGATTAAAAATCAAATATTGGTTTTCATATTTCTATATTTCACCACGCTGACGTCAATATGAGAGTGGCCCACCACGGTGCACAACGTGGGGGGGGGGGGGCAAGATGGCCGCTCACACCTCCTCCCGTGACTCGGGAGGGACGGTATTAACAACCCCAAACTAAGGGGGAAAACACCGTAATTGCACAACTTGATGGTTTACCTTGCTCCGGACGCTTGTAAAGGTTTGTTTGAACAAAGATAGTTTGTAATTTATGGTAGAGAAATAGTGACTTTGCGAGGAACAGTTTTCCCCCCGCAAACGAGGCAATAACTGATGATTTTTATCGCCAACTTACAAAGTACAGTAGGCAGATTAATTCGATTTTGAGTCGAAGCCAAAGCATTATTTGCCCTGGTAAATATGAAATAGGCTATCTCAAGTTACGCCAAAAGGGTGAATGTCGTCCCGGGTAGGGTACCCCTAAAGGGTACCCAGGTCCAACGTGGGTATCCCTAAGTAGCACCGAGGTACGTATTTGGTACCCTTTAGGATACCCTAAAGGATACCCAGTTTGAAATTCCCGCCTGGTGAGATACCTGGAATCCAGGTCGAATATGGTACTTGCGCTGTGGTGCCGATTGCCAAATCACCATTCTTCAATCCGTGGAATCTCAAAATTTGACTGATTATCCGCTAAATGTTTGAAAAGAAGTTTGACCTGATATTTAATTTTGATGTCAGTTTGTCTAAATTTCCCGTCATTGTCTGGTAAAAGTACCATCAACCTGGACTCCAGGTATCCCACCAGGCGGGAACTTCAAACTGGGTATCCTTTAGGTTCCTAAAGGGTACCCAGTACGTACCTGGGTGCCATTTAGGGATACCCAGGTTGGACCTGGGTACCCTTTAGGGGTACCCAGGACGACATTCACCCTTTTGGCTCAAGTTACTCGACTGGGTATTTTACTTGCCTTGAAAACGTAAGGTACAAGGCACCACGGCTGGCTATCCCATGCACGGACGAGGCAGGGATGATTAATCTAATATGGTCCAGGCTGGATTCGAACCAAGTGGCATGAATAATGCCTCCCGTACGAGAGTGCCCGCTTTATTGTGCGGCGAACACTCAAAAACAGAGAAACATGACATGTCATTCAGCGCCTCCTCCCATTGTCATGTTGAGATATTGATACATCAATCTTTGGGGGGGGGGGGGCACTGGCCAACGGAGCAGTGAAAAATATTACACCCGAACAGAAGTGATGACCGTTGGCGGTATGGCCGGGCGTGTGCTCGTGTGCGGTAGGCTTTCCTCAACCAACCTTCTGAGTTAGTAAACTAACATCATTTTCATACTTGCATTATCGAGAATCCACGAAGGAATTAACATTTATAATATTTTTTTAATGATGGGGAGAAACAGCTCCTGCACAAAATTATTCTCCGACCTCCGCGCAGCGTTTCTAGTATTTTAGAACGGCTCATCAATTAGTATCGGTAGAAGCAGAACCTCAGACTCGATCACCGCATTCGTTTACTTCCACGAGCCTTCCACGAGCTATCTCGGAACAGACGCTACAGCGTTCGTTTACACCGGAACTGCGTCATCGGGGCTTCCTCGGACCAGGCGCGACTAGCCATACCCGCTGAGGTGGGCTTCTTCGGGAAGTATCCCAGCATGCAAAGCATGATGTCACTTCCGATCATGAGATGCACACAGCCCTCGCTGACATCAGTGTGTACATCGGCGTGCAAAGAAATCGAACGCTGTCGTGTTAGACACGAGTAAAGTGTCATGGCGGATAATCAGCAAATCACAGCACATTTTTCTCGTGTCTAACACGACAGCGTTCGATTACTGGCTGTTGTGCGCACGCTCAGCTTGTTCCTTCCGGGGCTTGCCCGAGGAAGGCCAGAGGAAGTAATAGAACACGCTGCTTGTGTGTTTCTCAGAAGGCACAACGGCCATAAACATGATAAAAGTGATCGAGGTATACATGTACGTTGAACTGTGAACTTGTTTGCCCAAGTCTGTCACGAGCACGTGTTTTTTTCTGCTTCTCGTGCGAGCTGCTGCGCTGTTGTGAGCGTCCATACTCAACGAATGCGCTGAAATTTTGTTGATAATTGGACGAAATTTTAACACTGCCGTCGACGCTAGATCGCCATCTTGAAAATCTTGACGTCATCGTTTGTGGGGCCGCCATCTTTTTGGTCTTTCAAGTGACGCGAACTTCTTTTTCAAACTGGTATTATTTGTAGAAAACCATCTTGTTGAAAATGAAACAGAATAACTTTATTTACTCTACCGATGTTTGTATTCAATGTGTATCGACTCTATACCTTTGTACACCTATCTACATGTACATCATATCTATATTGTAAGCGTAGAAAACGACGTGATGGGGTGACCACTTTACAAACAGAATAATTTCTAATGTTCGCTCCGCGAGCGCGCTACTTTTCAAGATGGAAACCTGGCGTCGACACTAGTGGTGATAGCCCCAGATATCGCCACAAGGAAAATAAAAGAACCCGATTTGTCTTTATTTACATTATTTATTATAGTAATACGAATCAACATTTAATGCAAATGCATACATTTAACAAATATAAATAGTCTCAGCCCTGCTGGACTTATTTGTCACTTTTGGTACAGTGTAATAATACGAAGGTGGCGAGATTAATTTCATCTAATTACGGGAAATCGCTACGAGTATGAATATAATCGATACATGTACTAGTCGCGATTTCGCGTAATTTGCAACAACTCCTCCAAAACCGCACTGCGGAACGACGAGTCGGGCGTGCCGACGAAGGTTCGTCGATGCCGCGATCATGAAAAGGCATGTCTCGAAGCGGGATATTAGTCGTAAATTGGAGTTTTAACCCTTTTACCACCCCAAAATGACGACCGATTCTTACGTCGCCGTTGAACACGCCACCGCGCCGTTGCCTTCGAGCCTCACGCAACAGTATTAACGCAACAGTCAGAATCGGTCGTCATTTTGGGGTGGAAAAAGGCAAAAAATACCCTCCAAAATAACGCAGGCAGGTAGTCTAATGTTAGAAACATGTTGTATAATGAAGTTTAGGTTGTCATGCTCAATATACAAAAAATGTACCTCGATTCCAGCGACTTTTATCATCGCCAAAGTTCGCGAGGGCTTATGAAAAAGTTGCTGTCATGATGGAGTTTCTTCAAGTGCAGTCAATTAAATTTCAGTCAAAATAAAGTGGGTTTCATCCTCATATGCTCAAGCGTTCAACATTATGTGTTTCATTTTCTAACACCTCCAATACATATCAAAACAAAGTGGCTTTCTCTCTTAAAGGGATACTCCACTCATTGTAAGCTTTTGAATTTTTATCAATCCATAGAGACTAATGCCATGAATTGTTATGTCACTAGTGTCAATAGGCTGATGACCTTTGTAGTGAACGAGCTAATACTGTGACTGCCTAGGCCTATTGGTTGTTCCTTCATAAATATCCATTGAGCACACATGACATGTGTGCTGTGCTGTGGTCCCCTTGGGATTCAATTAAAGTACTTAAAATGATGAGTTTGCTGATTTTTAAAAAATCTGACATGTTGCAGATATCAATGATTTTGAATGTATTAATGATATTTCAAAAATTCAAAATTTTACACAATGAGTGGAGTATCCCTTTAATGCTCCAAAAATTAACACTTTTATTCCCTCTTGCCTCTGGTACATACCAAAATAAAGTGAGTTTCATCCTCACATGCTGAAGAGTTTCACATTTTACATATTTTATTTTATTTTCTAACGCATACTGCAACCGGTACATAACATAATAGAGTGTGTTTCATCCCCAGATGCTTCAGAATTTCACATTTTACATTATTTTATTTTATAACACTGTCTATGGATGACATACATAAAAAACAAATGAAACAGTCAAGGAACCATGTGCTCACATGGGAGTAACTGTACCAGAGGACAAATGACATATGTGAAGTTGAAAGGTTCCATGGTCTGCTAACAATGGTGGCAGGTTTCTTAACGGCTTGAGCAAGAAACTACAATTTTGGTGTGAGGATACCTTCTGACAACAACAGGGAGTTTTCGCAAAGACCCCGAAACGCAAACGCGAACGCCAAACCATTGTTTGATGCCGAGAGGAGAGCACCGAACAAAAGGATAGACGTTCGCCTTGGCGTTTTGAGGGGTTTGCGAAAACTCCCTATTAACACCTTCCAACCCAAATACTCTGGAAATGGACTTTATATACATTATCATATTGTTTGTCGATTTTTGTGCTTGCCTTCTGTTTGCAACCCGAAATTGAGCACAGTTCAACTGGCATCCTGTAGGGGCGCTTTGTGAAAACATTCTTTTTGCAATCTCCTGAACATTGGTAGGTGGAGTCACAAATTTGTTACCATTAGGTTCATGTGATGGTACTACATTACACACATGATTTGACGTACAATTTTGGACCACACCTGACGTCTGGTGGCGGTCATTATAGCTGGAAGTTCTGGCAAGCGCTATAGGGGCTAAGTGGTTAAAAGGACAGTTGAACTATTTCTTTCAACTTTGTTTCGGATACCGCTGAGAAAATGGCATCATTTTCAACTGAATTACCCCTGGAACACCTACGTCATTATGTCAATTGGTAGTTATGAAGTAGTTATTGGTAGTTATGTAGTTATTGGTAGTTATGTAGTTATTGGTAGTTATGTAGTTATTGTAGTTACATGTATGTCCATTGTTTTATAAATTGTCTTAAATTAGTGTCACCCCCAATCTTTTATGTACATGTACAGTGCTTAGAAAATGTTTTGATCATTAATGTAGCACTTAAATTATTATTATTATTATTAACTACCAGGCAAGTTTCCCCCCTGCGGATTCACAAGAATTAACGGAGTTGGTAGAATTCATTTAGCTTTTGCTCAGCAGTCACTTTGCACCACCAAAGGAAAGAGATAAGAAGTTTCATTTGGACTTTCCATTGGAATTTGAAAAGAACATTTAACAACAACAACGACAAAGCGCCGTCGTTATCATTGCTGTCGTCATCAATACCATCATCATCACCTGTGACATCTATGCGAAGATCACAAAAAGAGGACCTTTATTTTTCAGTATCTACACAAAAGAATGTGAAACCTGAAAATGTAATGCGTATTAGCCAAACGGTTATATGCGTTGGCGCCAACGGTTTGAAGTTTCTCGACTCGTTGAGTTTTCTCACTACGGCACTTTCTCAACTGCCGAACACTTTTGGTATACAACAGCCGAAAGAAAGGTATTTTCCTCACTTTTTGAACACAAAGGAGAATGTCACCTACGGGCTATCTATTTAGTACGTACGCATCAATTGAGCTCTTATTTCAACTGGCCATGTTCCCACTAATTACAAATGGAGATATCACATTATACCATTCACGAAAAGCAATGGCTCTCTGACTTGGCACTCATCTAAGAACTAAACCGATAATTTTCTAGTAGCTTCTTAGTAGGGACGAGAGGCATTTCCCTACTACACGTACGGTTCTAGGACAATCCCCCCCGGACAACTGCC
>NMRB01000182.1:41613-56004 GCA_002633025.1 Notospermus geniculatus | reverse complement strand
ACCCCAGCCATCACGGCAAGCAAAGCCACGAAAAGAGGAAGCCACATCTTCCATTCCCAAAAAAAGTACCACCACGACACAAACTACTCCACAACTCGCAATACTCCGCCCCCAATTGACAACACCTACCACCCATAGCGGAACACCTTCCATGCTCCACACAAGTACCACGACAGAGACACAAACAACACCGCAACTGCCAATACTCCGCCCCGAACGAAGAAAACCCAACACAGAGGAAAGTCCAGACTCTACTGGAACCAAACCACTTTTACCGGCAAAACACATGGCCAAGCTGTGCGCACGCAATTACACCGTTGCAACTATTACAGCCATCCTGAAAGCATTTCACACAAACATCAATGCCCGTAAAGTGCCCAAACCATCTGAAATAAAAGACAAAATAAAAAGTGATCCTAATCTGCAAAGACAATGCTCTATGTACAACCTAGATTCCGAGAAAGTTAGGCAAAAACTTCGGCATATCGTTGAATACGTCAGAAAGGAAAAATTCACCATATGCACAAAATAATGAATCCATTGACTGGAATTGACACTGGCAGTTTTTCACCTTATCTATAAGGTGGTCCGATTCCTCACATCCTCACATCAATGCATCACAATCACGCACTACACGTAATTTGGCAAGCATACAAGCACTCACACATACATGCACACAATTAAAATAATTTTTTCGGTCATGCACATTTTCCTTTTTTTTCTTGGTTCCTTTTCTATGAGCCGTGGCCATTAAATAATGGCAGGTATATGTGGTACCTTAAGGCGACATTTCACGCGAGTGTTTTCTCGCAGAAGTTTGCTCTCAGACAAAAAGTACCATGTGGACATCGCCTTGCAAGCAGCTGTACGAGAGTGATCAATAAATGTCTCATAAATTAGCTGAACGATTTTATGTCATGTGGACGCAGAAAATAGTGTCAGACAATGCTCGCAGTGAGTAGGAAGTTTCATGCAGCTTTCAAGCTTCATGTATAGCGGAGAGATTACAATGAAAGGATGAAAGTGGAAGGCAATTTTCTATGAATGCAGACGACTGGCGCCCAGGTTCCCTGCAGTTGGTTTTTAGTGCAGGTGGATTGTAGAGCGATTGAAGAGTGTTCTTCAATCATGTTCTTCAATCGCAGGGATCCTGGGGAGATTTTCATGTGAAAGATACGGATGGATATTACCAGGGTGATGGCTACATGTTGACATTTTCTCTCACGTATATATAATGTCGCCTTTTTAGGGAGGCCACTAGCGGAGAGATTGAACAATGAATGGATGTAAGCGGAAGGCAATTTTTTTATGAATGCAGACGACTGGCGCCCAGGTTCCCTGCAGTTGGTTTTTAGTGCAGGTGGATTGAAGAACGATTGAAGAGTGTTCTTCAATCATGTTCTTCAATCGCAGGGAACCTGTAGAAAGTTATTGTAGAGAATAAGATCAGTGTACCGCTACATGTACGCAATTATGGTTATAATGACTACAGAGTTTGTAGAGGCGAGAGAATAGCAAAACGAGTTGTTCAACCCGTAATGCCAGTACTTTCGCTGAATCGGTTAATGTCGTCCTGGGTACACCTCATTATTACCCAGGGTAATCCTGGGTAATCCTTTTTGTTACCCAGGATCATCCTGGGTACAAATAAGGTACCTTAACATTACCCAGTTTTAAAATCCGCGCCATAGGATGGAATAGATTGCAAATACGACAGTAATATCGCGGTCTTTAACGCGAGTTGCCATTCTGACAGCTGCTGACAATCACCACGTCAAAATATACATGTATAAATTCGTGGCGGGCTAGAATAAGACAGTAGGCCTACTGTACTCGAGCGCAAGTGGAGAATGGCGCGGATTTCAAACTGGGTAATGTTAAGGTACCTTATTTATACCCAGGATCGTCCTGGGTAACAAAAAGGATTACCCAGAATACCCAGGGTAATAATGAGGTGTACCCAGGACGACATTAACCGATTCAGCAGTACTTTCGGTTGCCCCTGGTACACAAACAAAGACAGATGTGTCGAATGCTTGAAGCAGGTAGTCTAAAATCTAAATTGTGTTTGGCCTCAGAGTGGACAATGGATACTGACCACTTCAACCCAAAGTTGTCTACAGACCACAAACACTTGGACATGTTGGATGTGTGTAGTGGATGTTACGTGAGTTTTGTGTTTGAACTCAAATCACTCAAGTGCCCAACCTGAAATAACCCATACTATTACTAATATTATTTATTACTACTCTTACTATTAATATTACTCCGATTACTATTATTATTACTACTATTACTACTGTTATTACTACTATTACAATTATTATTACTACTATTAGGCCTACTATTACTGTTACTTGACACAAGAAGACGTCCAGCCAGGTCTACCGCACGTGCCTTGCATCTTAAACGAAGAAGAGGAGTTGTCCATCTAGTGGAGGGTGAGCATTTTGACACAATGATCTCCTGTATTCTACGGATGTTTGCAAGATTCGAATGTGCTGTGCATGGAGACGACTCATTTGAAGTAAGCTAACTTGCTTCTGCTCCAAATTGCTTAAACTATACTTCATTGCATACACTATACTGGTATTGCTCAAATGCATGAATCTGTATTATAAATACTATTTTAAAACTTGTTTTTCAGGATACACCGAGAGAGCTCCCACCCCACCCCAATTGCAAGATCTCCTTAATAGCTTATGCTGATTATTCCATCATTTTGACTTCAACACACGGAGAATTTAACGAAATTCTTTTGAAAATGGCACACCATTGTTCTAGAGGGAGAATCACATTCCAGAAAGTTCGTATGCGAGCTACGACGAGCTCTCCGTCCACGAGTAGGCCTATGTTGGTCTTATAATACTCAGCACACAGTACACGCAACCCGACCGTAGCGATTCGGTAAGTCTCAATGCATAGGCTCTACTTGACGTAATCATGCAACAACTTTCACTGTATACATGTAGTCATTTGCTGAGCTCACAGATGAATTTCCTTTGTTTTTTTCAAGACACATGACGTTTCATTTTTCCGTTGAGGCGTGAACGCGGGAAGAACATCATGATGTCGTACGATAATGTGGTGAATTTCATTTTTCCGTTGTGCCGAGTGGATCTGGAACTGTACAGCAAGTGGTCTGGTGTATAACACACAAAGCACAAAATACGTCATTGCACCGATCATGAACAAGATGAACAAGAACGGGAAGGAGATCACGACGTTCACTCTCCGTTGACTTAACCGTACGTGATATTCGACAAAACCGAGGACTTTTTATTTAGCAACGCCGAAGAGGATTTAGCGACAGAAGAACATTCATGTAAGAATTATACGCCCTATACATGTATATACGTAACACTACATCAGCGCCGCTTATGCCCCGCACCACCCCATGCTCATTCATATAGGTGTCAATGAACGTTTTATTGGCTAGCACTACACAGGTTATATTTATTTCGATCTCCAAGACTCGTCCTTTCTGAAACGTCACGTATTCGATATAAGAAACTTTTCAAGTAAATATTCGCAAAAAACCAAAAACGGGTATGTGACGAGAAGATTTTGCGACATTACTTTACCATGTTAGTAAAAACTTGCACATAAGTTTGCATTTACGTAAGAATATCACCCTCTGGCTCGAATCCGTCAATTTCGACAAACTCTACCATCATATTTTAGGAGAAATCCACTCGTATTTGTCACCTCGGGCACTGAGGAAGGATTTCGTATTCAAAGGGAGGCTTATTAACGTCCAATGAAGTTTCTCCAGCAATAAGCGAACGGCTTCTTTCAAAAAGCGTGACTTAAATTCGGTGATAGAATTGGTACTGGGTTTTTTTCCCTGAAGACGGAAGCAGGGGAGAGCATCCTCTGATTAAATTGGATAAAGATCTCGAGTGTGAGTGTCGGGATCCCCCTTCGCAAGGATTAAACTTAAAAAAAACGCCGGTGTACTCTTGCGTTGCGATAAAAAAACGGTGTATCTTTGTATTCAGTAACGTCAAGGCGTTTCCCGACAAAGTATCACTTTTCTGGGATTTTTTAGACGAGAACTATATGCAGGTAGAATTATTAGAAATCCCCTGTTGTGATCACCAATATAGCAAGGTGCCGGGACAATATGTCGACTTTTGAATTAAAAAAACACAATACATGTATATTTAATATTAGGCCTAATCTTGAGCGAATTATTAGGCAAACTAGTATGCCGTCTCGTCGCGACTTTAGGCTTCGCAGCAAATAGCGCTAGATTTATTAAAACGATTCGTAAAAAACACACTTTAGCAAAATTTGACCCTTCAGAAAAATTTTGTTGGGATGAACTGTGCAAAATTTTACTCGACTTTCTGGGAGAATATTATATTCACGTGAAAAGCTTTCGCTTCAAAGACAGCATAACGCATGGCAATCCGTTGACGGCTAAAGTCGCCCTCAGCATTACACACGAAGCGAACGACAATATAAATGTCGGCCACGAAAAATTGATTGGGGAATGCGACGAACAGTCCGACAATGACAAGGAAGAAAATGTGCAGAGGAGTTTTGAAAAAACAGAAGCAGCGGCCCTCCGTACAAGCGTAAAGCAGCCGAGAAAGATGCAGGTGGGCCTAGCCGCGCATCAAAAGAACTACGTTTCGTGCCATATGAGAAACGGCAGGTGGCCTCGTCGGGTTCACACCGAAGCGCCACACCAACACGGGTCGACCCAGAAAAGCGCATTGAAGATGACGAAGACGAGGGCGACGATTTAGATGAAGAAGAAGAGGAGGAGGAAGAAAACGTAACGCCCTGTTTAGAACACGATTTAGAAGTGAGTTCGGAGAGCGAGTCCGAGCGAGAACCAGCCACGAGCACAGTCACAGTGGAAGGTACAAATAGAAGTGGCGTTAGTACGCCTGCACGTGCCACAGCTCCTTTTTTCCCAAACCACAAATGAATGAAAATGTGCTTGAACAATTAAAGGCGCAATTACGACAGCAAATGGTTTACAACAAACTCCTGCCTGAAACTGACGGGACTATTTCGAACAGGCCGATGCCTCAGACAGCCGATGCCGATGCCTCAGACAGCCAGGTTCCTCACCAACACAAAACGTCAAGAACATATCACACCAGTGCTAAAAAGCCTTCATTGGCTTCCTGTGGAAGCTAGGATTATATTTAAAATCCTAACTATGGCGTTCCAGGCTGTTCGGGGCTCAGGTCTTGGGTACCTCTCATTACCTGTTAAAACTCCCGGCAGGCACACAAGGAGCTCTGACTCCATTGTCCTTGACTGGAGGTTACCGAAGAAGAAGTCTGCAGGGGAGAGGGCATTCACGGTTTGTGCCCCGAGGCTCTGGAATGCCATGCCTTTCTTTTTAAGAAATATTCAATCTTTTGAGGCTTTTAAATCCAATTTAAAAACTTATCTTTTTAGACAATATTTCTGATTCGTCTCTTCTTATTTATTGTGAAGCGCCACTGACAATTCATTTTAATAGGGGCGCTATATAAATATCTTTTATTATTTTTATTATTATTATTATTCTGTTCGACCACTGTTCGCCCAGCGAACAATCGTTTCTTCGTCAATACCTATTGCCTTTGGCCGAGATGTGAACAATTGCTTCCAAATATCCTAATCTCGTCAGCGATTTTTTAGCAACCTTTGTTCTTTCCGTAAAAAAACAAGAAGAAGCCTTTGAAAAAGTCAGTGGTTGGG
Organism: Notospermus geniculatus; assembly: GCA_002633025.1. Taxonomy (NCBI): domain Eukaryota; kingdom Metazoa; phylum Nemertea; class Pilidiophora; order Heteronemertea; family Lineidae; genus Notospermus; species Notospermus geniculatus. Next base: position 50,295 of record NMRB01000182.1, on the reverse strand, counting down.
TGAATAAGTGCGAGGCCAAGCGCAAAGCTAACGAGAGAAAAATTGAGAAAATTACAAAATTAATGACACGCCAAGAAAAAGCCGGCGCGGCATTTTGTAAAACGTTATCAAAAAATGCAGAAGCCATTAATAAATTCTGGGAATATTTTAACGACAAAACACCTGGTCACGAAAAATGTAAACGTTGCACTTTCTACTGTTTGCCCATCGCACAAGAGGCGATTCCGGGCATCAATGGAAAAGCATATGGCAAGAAACTCCAGACCACAAGGAAAGGAAAAAATCTAAGAAACAAACCGAGTGACTAAGAACCCCAACCAAACACCTATATTATGATCCCGCGATGTCTTCCACGCCTTTAAAAAGAAGGAAAAATCCGATGCACGTAACGGAAAGAATTTGGGCCAATACGAATTTTATCTCTACACGAAGAATTTGCGAGGAAAAAATGAAAATAGGGTTTCGGCACAGAACTTAAAACAACTTAATTATTTGATTAGAATGCAACAACAACAGCACGCTTTCGCGCCCTGATTACCTATTTTAGAGTTTTCGCAAAGCCCCCCGAAAAGCCAACGCGAACGTCTAAAGCTATAGGCATCCACCTGCGTGTGTGGTTATTTAACAGTATGTGCCTTCTTGGAATTTTTATCATGGATCAGGTGGTAATGTTTGACCGATTGTCACCTCAGGCGATAGAACCAACGTGGGACACGCCTTCCGTCGCCAGAATACAGTTGTATGCACCAGAAACGGATACCTTAAAACGGATATCGCTTTCCGCATTCGGCCCTGCTGGACAATGCGGTGTACTCAAAGGTGGAGACGCACAGGCCCGATTTCTGAACATCACTGTCTTCCCTACTTTAATAGAAAGTTATTGCAGAGAAGAGATCAGTGTACCGCTACATGTACGCAATTATGGTTATAATGACTACAGAGTTTGTAGAGGCGAGAGAATAGCAAAACGGGTTGTTCAACCCGTAATGCCAGTACTTTCAGTTGCCCCTGGTACACAAACAAAGACAGATGTGTCGAATGCTTGAAGCAGGTAGTCTAGAGTCTAAGTATGTTTGGCCTCTGAGTTGACACTGGATACTGACCACTTTAACCCAAAGTTGTCTACAGACCAAAACCACTTGGACGTGTGTAGTGGATGTTACGTGGGTTTTGTAATCACTCAAGTGCCCAACCTGAAATAACCCATACTATTACTAATATTATTTATTACTACTCTTACTATTAATATTACTCCGATTACTATTATTATTACTACTATTACTACTGTTATTACTAATATTACAATTATTATTACTACTATTAGGCCTACTATTACTGTTACTTGACAGAAGAAGACGTCCAGCCAGGTCTACCACACGTGCCTTGCATCTTAAACGAAGAAGAGGAGTTGTCCATCTAGTGGAGGGTGAGCATTTTGACACCATGATCTCCTGTATTCGACGGATGTTTGCAAGATTCGAACGTGCTGTGCATGGTGACGACTCATTCGAAGTAAGCTAACGTGCTTCTGCTCCAAATTGCATAAACTATACTTCATTGCATACACTATACTTGTATTGCTCAAATGAATGAATCTGTATTATAAGTACTATTTTAAAACTTGTTTTTCAGGATACACCGAGAGAGCTCCCACCCCACCCCAATTGCAAATCTCCTTAAAGGAGCTCGACGTCCAAGTTGTAAACACTCACTCACTGGTTCTCTATCCACGCGACGCCTGCGGTGCTGCCACCTATTGCCGGTGATATGTACTGACGTGAATATCGTGAGTGAGTTGCATTGGACCGGGCACCAGTCTAACGATCACGGGGCGTACTGCATGGTGCTGCCACCTTCACGAAGGAATAAAACTAGTTTGCTGGCTACTGTTTGTAAACAAACCAGTTTGTTTACAACTTGGACGTCGAGCTCCTTTAATAGCTTATGCTGATTATTCCATCATTTTGACTTCAACACACGGAGAATTTAACGAAATTCTTTTGAAAATGGAACAGCATTGTTCTAGAGGGAGAATCACATTCCAGAAAGTTCGTATGCGAGCTACGACGAGTTCTCCGTCCACGAGTAGGCCTATGTTGGTCTTATAATACTCAGCACGCAGTACACGCAACCCGACCGTAGCGATTCGTTAAGTCTCAATGCACAGGCTCTACTTGAGGTAATCATGCAACAACTTTCACTGTATACATGTAGTCATTTGCTGAACTCATCACAAATAAATTGCTTTTGTTTTTTTCCAGACGCATGACATTTCATTTTTCCGTTGAGGCGTGAACGCGGGAAGGACATCATGATGTTGTACGATAATGTGGTGAATTTCATTTTTCCGTTGTGCCGAGTGGAAACTGTAGAGCAAGTGGTCTGGTGTATAACACGCAAAGTACAAAATACGACATTGCAATGATCATGAACAAGAACGGGAAGGAGATCACGACGTTCGCTTTCCGTTGACTTAACCATACGTGATATTCGACAAAACCGAGGACTTTTTTCTTTAGCGACGCCGAAGGGGATTCAGCGGCAGAAGAACATTCATGTAAGTAGGCCTATTATACGCCCTATATGTATATACGTTACACACCATCAGCTCCGGTTTTGCCCCGCACCACCTCGTGCTGATTCATATAGGTGTCAATGAACGTTTTATTGGCTAACAGTATTACACAGGTTATATTTCATTTCGATCTCCAGGACTCGTCCTTTCTCAAACGTCACAATGGTTTACTGTGTAGTCTGTGAACTGAAGCAGAGGCTCGGGCCAAACGTTTATAATTTAAATCCATATGATTCGCTTTGGCAAAACGGTAGACTGCTTGTACATATCCTATGGTATCACGACAACAATGGATTCGTGATAGTAAAAGAATATGCCTGTGCGGCTTTCACTGCACGGAGGACCGTTGTCTACAGACCACAATTGCATAAACTATACTTGCATTGCTCACATGAATGAATCTGTATTATAAATACCATTTTAAAACATGTTTTTCAGGATACGATGAGAAAGCTCCCACCCACCCCACCCCAATTGCAAGATCTCATTAAGAGCCTATGCTGATTATTCCATAATGTTGACGTTTACAGACAGAGAATTTAACGAAAGACTTTTGAAAATGGAATACCATAGTGATTGTTCTTGAGGGAGAATCACATTCCGGTAAGTCCGTAAACGGTACTTCAGTGAGGAGACACGGTGGTCCTGAATGAGAAGAAGAGGCATTAGAAGAGAATGGAAGAAGAAGAGGAAGCGCCCTGTTTAGAAGGTGATTTGGAAGTGAGTTCTGAGAGCGAGGACCTGCTGCGACCTTAGTCACTCACCAGCAACAACCGGCAGAGATAACAATGGGAAGCAAAAATGTAAAAAAAAATAGAATGCCCCCACGTACGCCACTTTACCTTTTCCTAAAGCACACATGGAAGAAAGCGTGCTTTAGCATTTAAATGCGCAATTAGAGCAGCAGATAGTTCATAACAAGATCCAGCCTGAAGCCGATCGGACCAACTCGAACAGGCTACCTTTGTTTGACCACTGTTCGCCAGCAAACAATCGTTTCAGCGCCAACACCTATAATGCCTTTGGGCGTGGTGTTGCACTCCAATTTGTTTGTTCTGTTCTTCTTCTGTACTAAGTTTGAATGTGATGGTATATCTCTGTGTATAACATTCACGAAATAAATATATATATATTATTCCAAAAATGCAAAAACATTTCAATTTGCAAATTGTCTGTATGCAAAAGATAAGGCAGGTCATTTCGATCATTTAACTGATAATACTGGTCACACATCACGAAAAGCTAAAACTACAGAAAGCAAAGAAATTGAATTGATTGGACGTTTACAAGTTGATCTGTTTAATCAACCCAGGTTACTTTTGAATAAAGTTGGTCTTAAAGTTGTTCTCACGAAATCTCCAAATGGCTTTTGTCTTATGCATCCTGCTGGTGATACTTTCAAAGTGAAAATCACCCATGCTGCACTTAGACTCAACAGGGTGACCATTAACCCACTTATTGCCAATCAGTTCGAACGTGAACTACAAAAGCACACAGCAAAATATCCTGTCCATCACAACCACATTAAAACGTTTGAAATTGCAACCGGCTCACGACAAGTGTCAAGACAGACATTGTTTTCGGGTCCTAGACCACGGAGGCTTATTGTAGGGCTGGTTGACTCGCAGGCAGCATCTGGAAACAGCACGAAAAACCCATTCAACTTCAAAAATTTCCACCTGCAAGATTTGAAGGTGACTTTTGACGGCGTTCCGTATCCGAATGAAGGGATTGAAATGAACTATGACGCTGATCAATATGCCAAGCCCTATGAACATTTATTGATTGGATCTGGAGCTGTGAATGATGACAAAAATATCGACATCGACATGGACGACTTCAAAGTGGGTACAGCCATATACGTGATCACCATGACCCCAGCAGATCCCGAGTGTGAAGCATTTGACCCGGTCAAGACAGGAGCAATATCACTCGAAATGAACTTCCGTGACGCTACACCGACTACAATTCGATGCATTGTGATGGCAGAATATGAACAAGTTATGAACATTTATTGATTGGATCTGGAGCTGTGAATGATGACAAAATATCGACATCGACATGGACGACTTCAAAGGGGGTACAGCCATATACATGTACGTGATCACCATGACCCCAGCAGATCCCGAGTGTGAAGCATTTGACCCAGTCAAGACAGGAGCAATATCACTCGAAATGAACTTCCCGTGACGCTACAATTCGATGCATTGTGATGGCAGAATATGAACAAGTATATGAAATCACGAAACACCGTGACATCATCAAACCAAACTAAAACAACCATGAACGAACTACAGATTGAAAAGATTTTGAAGCAGATGTCATGGACGAAAGGTGTATTTCAAGGCGTGTATTCAAGCAACACACTTCCATCAAAACGGATCCAGAAACGGCCAAGTGCATAGTCGTTAACACAGACCAAGAACATGAGCCAGGAAGTCACTGGGTTGCCATCTACTTGGATGACGATGGACAAGGCGAGTATTTCGACTCGTATGGACTTCCACCACTATCGAAACATATTGTGAACTTCATGAACGCTAATGCTAGACATTGGACATTCAATAAAATACAGTTGCAGAACGCTATATCCAGCATGTGTGGACCATACACTATATTCTTTATCATGTATAGATGTCGTTATAACCAACCTATGAAAGACATTTTCAAGGCGTGTATTCAAGCAACACACTTCCATCAAAACGGATCCAGAAACGGCCAAGTGCATTTGTCGTTAACACAGACCAAGAACATGAACCAGGAAGTCACTGGGTTGCCATCTACTTGGATGACGTTGGACAAGGAGAATATTTCGATTCGTATGGACTTCCACCACTATCGAAACATGTTTTGAACTTCATGAACGCTAATGCTAGACATTGGACATTTAATAAAAGACAGTTGCAGAACGCTATAACCACCATGTGTGGACCATACACTATATTCTTTCTCATGTACAGATGTCGTTATAACCAACCTATGAAAGACATCATAGACAATGATAGATATAATGTTCCCAGACAAAAACACACCACCTCTAATGAATGATGTGAAAGTGCAAGGGAGTTTAGCACAGAGGTTTGGTTTCTATATGCCTTTGGTTGAAATGGATTTTGTCATGCAACAAATGTTACGATTGTATAACTAGAGCATAAGCCCCACTTATCCGAAATGACTCTGTAGTATAGGAGTGCATTATGTAGCTCCATGCCGGAATTTGGCTTGCAGGACAAGAGTATAGTGAGGGGCTTATATTCACTATCACAAATTTGATGAATAAATTTTATAAAATGCCATCTTTCTCTTGCTTTACTTCATTCCGCATTAAACTTCCAACGAAATCAGTCTGCAAGGATGGATGATCTACATGTATGTGACAACATGTCCAGTCTAAAACTCCACCAAATCAAATTCAAAGTCACATTTTCAGATGTAGAAAAACACATACCCTATTGGAGGCTATGCATTCTCAACAAACGTATTCATCATGCTTTACATCGGAAACCCAAAAAGTTCAAAGAAAGAACGTCATCTCCATTCAAGAAGCGTACCATTGGCGCGTTTAGCAAGTTTCAAACTGTCAGTATGCTGAACATTGCTTTGGCGGGAAATCTGCTCATCAGTTTAAGAGTGGTATCCGACAACAACACCATGGTAACTCCAATGAGAGGAGACTTTCATCCACCAATCAGATTTCACTTTTTCAACCAATCACTAACAGAATTATTTTTGCCAATGTTCAAGTGATCCATCAGGTTTCTTTAGCGTCGGCAACCATGGGATATAAGACGGACAGGGAGGGAAGTTCAAATCGTTCTCTACCCTTGATCATCAAGCGAGACATCATCTACAACTATGACGTACTATTGCAACCCTTGCAAGAAGCATCTTATGCTCATTGCCGCTGACAACTGCCACCACCACTGTCTCTACAACATCTGTAGAGGCAGAGTTATCCGACAACAACACCATGGTAACTCCAATGAGAGGAGACTTTCATCCACCAATCAGATTTCACTTTTTCAACCAATCACTAACAGAATTATTTTTACCAATGTTCAAGTGATCCATCAGGTTTCTTTAGCGTCGGCAACCATGGGATATAAGACGGACAGGGAGGGAAGTTCAAATCATTCTCTACCCAAGCGAGACATCATCTACAACTATGACTTACTACTGCAACCCTTGCAAGAAGCATCTTAGGCTCATTGCCGCTGACAACTGCCACAAGTCCTGTCTCTACAACATCTGTAGAGGCAGAGTTCAACAAGCAATGGAAAGCCTGCTGACCGCTGAAGAACGCCGGAAGATGGACACCTGCCTGAGCGTCAGAACCACATTGAAGGAAGACATCCCCACCACCGGGCACAGACAGGGTCTGTGAGGAATGCGCCTCTGCATTTCTACAAAGCAGACCAATACTGGAAGAAGACGACTACGAAGACATCGTTCAAGCAGCACTGGTTCAACAAGTGTACCTATCCAGCTTGTGTAGGATCAGGAAGGGGTTAAACAGGATATATTTCCACAATAGCTAATGCCTATCCTTTGTAAACACCAGATGACTGACGTCAGTATTCGTTCTACATCACACAAATACTGTTATTTCAATGAGAGTTTGAATTTCCCACCATTTGGTGACTGTCCACTCAGTAAGATGCTCAGATCGTCAAATTTGAAACACCACGTGTCGGACTGATCCAGTGCGTCTGGCGATGGAGGCATGTCCTTGTGCCAATACAGAAACCCCCATAAAGGGCCCAGAACTTCAGAGGAAGGTTTTGGTGATGGATTTGAGACTTTGAAGAAGAAAATTTCTGTTTCATTTTGAAGCAAAGATCGAGAGAAAGTCTTTCTCTCGATCTTTGCTGCTAATTGTCTTTTCTTACTGACTTTGATAACCTTTAATTGTGTCAGTGGTGCCTTTATCATGGCAATTATTGTTTCCAGGGCTTTAGTCAAGTTCCAGGTGGTGCCGGATGCCATAGCCTACTGGAAAGAGAACAATTGTGAAATGGCATTAGAGAGAAGCAGTTGTAGGATAAATGGATCGATACAGTGAATGGCAAAGTGACTGTCCAGAATGAATCAGACAGTCACAGTAGGCAGCCAACATTTCATCGACTGTGAAAGGATGGGGTCACCTGGTCACTGCCACTGGACCCCTGGCCTGCGAAGAAAAATATTAACGAACTGGCAGTTCACATGGTTCAGAATCATTTTCAGGCATTCGCAGTGCGTACTGATGGGTCAAAGATGAGTGACAAAAATCGGGCGGGAGATGACGTCAAAAAGTGGCGAACCGCGATCACCTGACGTTAGGCCTAGGCCTACACCCACATCAAACTGACAAACATGCAAATGTATGTACACTACCATGCTACAGTACAGTCACAGTGGCAGTGCAGTCACTCAGCTATCATGGCTACCGATCGGTAGGTAGAATAGAACATAGGGGCCTAGGCCCTAAATTAATTAGTTTTGATCAACGCAATCTTCATGATATGAATGCATGGATGCAACAGCTGGGCAAACATGGCAAAACATGCAAAAACAACGCACATGGGTCATGGCATGCGTAGTATTCAATCGATGCGCATGCCGTCATCTCGCTGATTCTCGAAATAATCTCGTCAGATAAAATGATCAAACTAAACCATGTAAACGCCCAATTTTACAAAGATGTGTTGAAAATGCTTCGAAAAAGCGATGTTAACACTTACAAAGGGCGAATTGGTACTTTGGCGAGAATATTTTGTGAAGTTGACGATGTGGTTCGCGCGCCACCTATCCCCACACTTCCGATCAATCTCGTACCGCAGAGTTATTAACGTTCGTGTATTCTCCGCCGCATTCGTAACACTTCGGCTGCCACTTCGGGTCTTTCCGTCAGTTTCGAGCTCTCAGTTGAGAATGTCTCTGCCATTGGCCATAGGCTCGGAATCCAAGATGGCCGTCGCCTTGGCAGCGATGAGAATAGATGATAAAACGGGGAAAAATCGTCTCAAAGTCATTGAAAAGGTAAGTTTTTTAGAAATATCTAACCTTTCAGAGCTGGAGAAAAAATGGGGCTACATGATGAGACTGCTTGATTTTGAGGTCATTGA
>NMRB01000182.1:30768-41217 GCA_002633025.1 Notospermus geniculatus | reverse complement strand
TGCAAATTGCAACACTGTTATCTCGTCAGGCCCAACTGGTGGCCCGCACTGATCTAGTTTATTTGCGATGACCAATATCTCCATTCGATGTTATTGATATCTCAAGCGTGAGATACGTTGCGTATCGGGAGGCTTAACACGCTATTTGTCTCAGGTAGAGTCACAAATATATCAGGTTTTGCCACTAGACAGATGCTTTCTCGATTCGAGATATTATTATCTCAAATACAAGATATTTGTGTTTCAAAGGGCTTCAAGACAGCACTTATCTCAAGTGGAGATGAATATTTTTCTGTGTGAACCGCGCAATGACTGTGCAAAATACAATATTTGTTTTGGCAGAAAACACCTACAATCCTGCGTGGAGGGGACGGAAACTTCTCACCGTAAATTTATACAATTGTTGTCAATAAACAAGCAAGAATTCACTGTGTCATACTCACGTTTAAAGATTTTACAGGCAATTTTCGACCGAAATTTACATCGACAGCCGTAATGGCAGGCCTGCCATGGCTACCTGCATTATATGCCATTTTCGTGCCATAAACGCCTGCAAAGCCTGAAATTCAGTTCAGGTATGTAGATAAGATGATAGAGATTGCATCTGGACAGGTCATTTCAAAATGACGCTTTTTTTAAATGATTGACGCTTTTTTGAAATTAGCAGGGCTTTCAATAGCGTGCGTATGGACGTATTTTACGCACTAAAAACTCAATTTACGCACGAAAAGAGTAGCAGTGTTCGTCAAATACGCATTGCCTTGTATTTCAAGGAAGTCAAATACGCTCCAAATTGATTTTATGATCGTGGAAATACGCATCAGTATCCCACTCTTGGCCGTGTTTCTGAAACACCATGCACTGGTGGCGGGAGGATTTTCCCGGCTTAGTATTAGACAAATGATAGCGCACGGCCACCTGACTTTCTGTTGATGATCACGCTCATCTCTCCACACATTACGCTAATAACACAATGACTCAGCACCAGGCGGCAACACCGCTGACGTCATCATTCATTTTCGCGACTTTTATCATAGCACGTGGCATTCTGTCGGTTCTGTATGGCGCAGCAGCTTACCCTAAATCCAGCCTCTTATTTTGAAGTTTACTGATACAAACATAGACGAGTCATCATGTCCAAACGAAAAACAAAAAAAGATCGGACATATTATGGTGAATATATTATACAAGGCAATACGCATTGACCACAAAATGAGGGAGTCAGGTGATGCAGTGGCCTCCAGTGATGGGAGTCACTGATGCATTGGGAAAAAATGGTGGAAGTCAATGACACCCTGACGTCAGAAATTAATGAAAGCCCTGAATTAGACGTGCTAAAGTCTCTTATCTTCTGGTGGCCTCGGTTAGCCGCGATTGTTGTTGTAATCTTCACAAGTAAACCATGTAAACCATTGTAAAACGTTGACTTCAACTGCCCCGTGATATCACGCGGCAGCGCGACCACCATTCCCACCATGCTCGGCGAGCAGTTGTGCGGTTGCGCCACATTCGATCCACTTCCTCTTTTCACCACGGAAGTCACGGTAAAGCGCGAATCACGGTACCGCGTGACGGCCCAGTCTGCTGACTACGACCTTCTTCCAATCTCAAAGAACAAGATACCAGCCCGGTGGTCGGGGATTTCAAGAGGCCCGACATCACTTCAACCGTGTTCGAAGAGACGAGATGTGGAAGTCGTTCTTGAAAGCCAACTAAAGCCAGCAACCAGCAGCAAAGCTAAACCAACGGCCCTTGTCAGGGCCACCCCAAATATGTACAAGAGACCAATCCAGACAGTGTTTGCTCGCTTACAAAAAATGTACACTGACCTTGTTCATGTACATCCATAATCATAAGTCCCAGCTACACACATTTTCCCCGCTGAAATGCACGTCCTCTACATCCATAATGATAGCCCCAGCACATTTGCCCCTTCTGAAATGCACACGTAAAATGATAAAGTCCCAATAGCACACAATAGAGAATTCCCCAATTGGAATGAACCACCCGCATATTCTTTGTCTTGTGAGGGGTGGCCTTGCAAATTGTTTTATCTGGGACATCAACTGCATTTAAATATGCATAATTGCGCAATAACTATCGCCCCTTCTAAAGATAAAATTAATTTTCTGGTATATAAATACACCAACGGCATCTTTTCCCATCATTATTTACCATGGATTGTCACAGACATCATACTCTGCCACCCAAAGAGGTCGTCAACATAAGAAAACTTGGATCCAAGAATTTAAAGTGTTGGTTGAAAAAGAAGGACCACGTTTACATAGGTCGCAATTTGCGAAACTATGTAGGTGATTGCTAATCAGAAGACAACAAGTGGGGCAATCCCTACCCACTCACCAAGTATTCAAGGGAAGCGAGTTTACTGAAATATGAAGCATACGCCAGAGCTAATCTAATGGAACAACTGCATGAACTGAGTGGTTGTACTTTGGCATGTTGGTGTCATCCCATACCCTGCCATGGACACATTCTCATCAAACTGTTTAAAGAAAAATTCTGCCAGCCAACAGGATCATTGGCGCTCAACATCCCAGCACCAGTACGAGCTTCCCTAGACCATGTGTTATGTCAGGCCATGGATCCCAGAGTACCCTACGTGAGGATTGATCAAGTTTACGTCTATGGACAAGAGCCCTACGACAGCTTGGATAAGACAGGAGAAAGTGAAGGTTGGTCACTCTCACACACCAACTGGTACCTCGATGGCACACTTTATGTTCTCAACCGTACTATACCATCCATCGAAAAGCATGGTCCCTACACCATGCTAGAAATCTTCATCCATCGAAAAGCATGGTCCCTACACCATGCTAGAAATCTTCATCCATCGAAAAGCATGGTCCCTACACCATGCTAGAAATCTTCATCCATCGAAAAGCATGGTCCCTACACCATGCTAGAAATCTTCAATTTGCCAAGGATGCCATCTCTGTTTATCTACCACATCATGGACATCATCGACAATGGATACACACACCTGGATGAATTAGATCCATCCAAGTACTGGAAGCTTCAAGATAGCGATGGTTTCCCAAAGCCAGTTTTTGATCTACCACACAGCATCGTGAAATCATGTCAGTTCGTTAAAGACAACTACGGACCAGAACTAGAAGAATGCGAGGGTATCATCGTTTTACCAGGCAACATTCACCATTTGGGATGGAGACATGATCGAGTGCGTCTCGTTCGACGAAACAACTTCAACATCAGCATGATAGAAGTAGAACCCGGTGCCTGGTTCCTGCTACAGACCTGTCGAACACGCTTTTTCGAAGCACCTGATGAGACAACATGGTACTTGCTGCACAAAGACCATCTTTCCAAGCTCTAAAGAACAAGACACAGTCATAAAGGTCCTTGTCAGGACCAAAAAGCCCTTCTAAGGGCTCCAAATCACAAACAAGAGACCACTGACACAGGCTATGTGCTTGCTAATTAAACATTTGAATTTCCCGCCCACATACAATGCCCTCTCGTGTCACATTTTCATACTACTTAAAACGCCCTCTATTGACCATTATGAATAATACATACCTTACCTACTACTTTCCTTTAGGTACGCGACCATTTCAACCAATCACAGCCCTTTATTTCAACTTTCCTTTAGGTACGCAACTATTTCAACTAATCACAGCCCTTTATTTCAACTTTCTTTTAGGTACGCAATCATTTCAACCAATCACAATGACCTATTAGTACACCTGCACTGACCTTGACCCAGTTCTATTTTTAGATACAACCTCCGTATGGAACCCCCGTAAACCAGGAATGAAAACCACATCCTATAGTACTGAGATGAATATTTTTCTTTGTGAAGGATGGTGCGCTACAAACTGAAAGTGGAGGACTATTCTTTCCGAATACGTGCATCGGAAATCGACCCACCATCTGTCAAACAGGGCCACTTTATGACCGTACAAAGAAACTTTGCCCATTTAATTTGCCCGATATCGTACCCAACGTGACTGATATTCCAGAATTATTATCACCGCATTGGGACCAATTCAAAACAATTAAGGGACAGGGGGAGCTGAAGGGGGTCAATAAGATAATTCATGAACACTGGAGTACTAAGGGTAATTATTTTCCTGTCACAATTACCACTGATTGTGATGATCATTATTTTGATTATTTAACTTCTGTACACGATGTAGGTTAAAGGGTTTTATGATATATCTTTCATTTATTGTATTTAATAGACCATGGCTGTATCCCTGTATAGGCCAACACATGTACGTGCCTAAAAAGACTCATATTTGGAATTTCCAAAATTACAATGAAAACGGTGATTTTATTCCTTTACGTATTTTACTTTGTCGAATTGTTGCATAAATGTACGAGTTTCTAAATTTCTGGCCCCTTTTTGAAGTCAGGTGGGCCTTTGTGGACTTTGTATGGTTTTTAAAAGACCATGGTCAAAGCAGTTTACACTCAATACTTGACTTCAGGCATTGTACTGTCTCTTATCTCTTATCTATAAACTGAAATCACGCCTGGCGGCTTATCAAGATCTTAAAAGCACCTTGGGTGATGAACAGCGACAGATGGCAGAGGAACTCATCACTCTCCCCACAGAAGAACTGCCTGCAGTACATGTCGAGTGAGGAGTCAGATGATGGCGAGACGATGACAAGACCAATCGAGTGGGAGAGTGATGCATTGACGAGTCTGAAGAAACGTTTTGAGCAAGGTCGGCGAGTTTCTGCGAGGGATGACGGGCGATGCAAGCTGAAGAGAGCGAGACGAAGTGAGAACTTAGTAAAAGGATGCGGCCATCGGTTGTGTTGGATTGGGCACCGGAATAGACTGTCAGTGACTTGTTACCACCATGTGTCTCCACCAAGGGAATGCTGCTAAGTAAACTGATGAGGTAACTGATAAATAGTGACTGTTCCTTTGTTATTCTATGCAAACCTTTTATGAGAAATGATTGGCACGCCCAAGTAAGTCATCATGTGCTTATCAATAAATCAATGTTTTGGACACTATCGTGTTTGTCTTAAATATCTGTTAATATTTTATTCCTCCATAAAGCTTCAGGTTACGTCTTGCTGAACTCCCATTGTGATGTTTGGGTAATTAGTATGCCTAATTGGAAATGCAGAAGCAGGCCGCTTGTATCGATTAATTAATCACCTTGTTAGTGCTTAACAGGGCCTGTGTTTACTCAGTGATTTAGCCCCTCAAAAATATATTAGAATATACTTCAAGTATACTGTAGTTTACTTTCAGGAAAACTGGCATATACTTGCAAGTATTCTCTAGTTATTTCGTGCAGTGCTATGCCAAAATGTTGGTTGGCAGACAGGCAAAAATGTTTTAACAAAGTGCTCCCTATATGTCAAAATGTTGCTCTTTTTTCTTGCCCTATTTGACGTTTCTCGATCTAGTGATTAAAGTAACATGCCACCAATGTTAACTGACGACGGACAATGCAGTATCGTACTCACCAGCAAGAGGCAAATGAGTTATGCAGCGGTCAATATAAAAACTTTGTACCCCCCCCCCCCACAATCACGCACGTCAGGGGTCACCATTAGTGTCGAAAGTGTGTCAAGTTCTGACCCTGCGATTTGTTCTTATCGTCTTATATCTGTCGACAAAAAAATAGGTACTTATGTCGAATTTTTGGCGATAAGTTCACGATTACAAATAGAATTAGTTGTGTGAAAAATGTGAAAAATTAGTGGAAAAAGCTGGTGAAAACCTCACGATTTCATTTGAGGTCCTGGGCGAATTATTAGTGTCGAATCCTTGCCGTAGATCGATTTCAAGGTGTCGCATAAGTGTTGAACTAGTGTCGACCCCTGACTAGGGCGGTACACTCATGGCCAAAAATAAATGGACAGCGGTTTTTCTTGAATACCTCCAAACCAATGGGGTAATAGAGAAAGTTGGTCCCAACATATATGGTGGCAAATTTTCCTGGCTATCTAATGGTATCAGCGACGAAAACTTCCGCTTAAAGCCGCATTTTTTGCTACTTTTTATTTGCACGATTTCATTCAAAATTTTTATATCACCGTGTTCTACTTATCGAGGCCTTTCATAACATATCCTATAATTTCAAGTACTCTGTGTAGAAATGGGATTTTGGCATGTTTGGGGCACTTTTTAGCTCATAGAATAGTGGAAATTATAGGATATATTATGAAATGCCTCGATCAGCAGAAAACAGCGATATAAAAATTTTGAATGAAACCGTGCAAATAAAAAAAGTTGCAAAAAAAACATGCCTTTACGAAATTCCTTCTGTCAAATGCGGCTTCAGCGGAATTTTTCGGCGCTGATACCATGGATACCATTAGATAGCCAGAAAAATTTGCTACTGTATATGTTGGGACCGAATTTCTCTACCCTATTGGTTTGTGTAGATATTCAAGAAAAACTGCTGTCCATTTATTTTTGGCCATGAGTGTACATCATCTACATTGACCGCTGCATAATGTCGAAACTATAACCGTCTCTGAAGTCACATCCCGCAATACTTGGAATTTCGATTTCATCAGAGGTACAGTTGACACGGGTTATTTCAGCTTCCATTGGCGGTGCACATGCAGAGTTCCTGCAGCTTTTCAGTCAGCCAATTTAAGGCATTCTTAATGCTTTTCAAGGGCAAATAAAGCCAAAATCAAGGTCAATGTTTTGCGAATGAGTGGAAGAAACACACTTTCACGCATGAACAATCCACTTTTCTGACATACACGTCATGGTTTTACCAACTTAGAAAATATCAAGAAAACATTGTTAGGAAGGGGAAAATGGTTCGAGAAAAATGAAAAACTGATCCACCATGAAATTCAAGGCCGTTTCAAGGCCACTGGCACCGAGAAAAAAATTGTGGTTTTCAAGGCTATTAAAGGGACTCTAGAAGCAGCTTCCTATTGGGCTACTAACAGTACTGAGACTATACAACAGGTGGCGCTAGTAACCACGAACTCATGAACTGTGGCTCATATTTTGTCATTGATGAAATTTTACTTCAAAAATGATGCCCAAGTTGGATCCTCATGCCATCAATTCTCTGTTAATCATATCAATATATGCACTAAAAAGCTGCCTCTAAAAGCCCTTTAAAAGACTTGAAGCTGAAAAATGACATTCAATGCTTTTCAAGGATTTGCGGAACCATGACGTGTACTCCATAAACTTCTTTTGATGCAAAAGATATGGCACATTGTTTTTTTTTCAATTTCTGTCAGTTTCTTTCCTTTCTTTAGAGACAACCAAGGAAGTCCCATTTCGTCCCGTATCTAGGAATAACACTATGTCTGGAATAAAAAAAGCATTTCTACATAGCTTGCCGAACTGGTTGAACCTGTGGAATCCATACCATCATCGCGATCGTTGACCATGAGTTACCAGTAACCCTCCGTGCCATGGGTCAGTTTTCGATGAATACCCAGCATTCATTGAAACATCTATCAGCGGATGGTCCAGCATATCGACTGGAACGTCTGCAACCACATCTGCAATCCTGCCCTGCTGGTTCGATTCGCCATGCCCTTTAAAAGTTGACAAGCCCCTTTGGCACACGTTCCAACCTGAAAAAGATGATACAGCCATTAGTTTAGGAGTTATTGCACTTTTTTTTTCGGTTTTAGGCACCAGGTAGCCAGGCCAACTATCAGACAGACCAAAATTTGTTGTCTTGTGCTAGATCCACACTAGACCTTTATATTGATTTGAATTTTAAATAAAACTTTTTGCGTACATAGATGCCACATTAGTGGCTTATTCAGGGTTTACACTAGGGAATTTGTGCCAGGAGTCAGTGACACAGACTCTCTGTACCCAAGTGTCAGTCTTGAAACTTGGGGTCATGATTCTGAGGGTCAAATTTAAACTGGGAGGGGGGGGGGGTCAATTTTCAGCCGTTTCATACATTTTTGACTTGTGAAAACAAGGACTTTCAGCTTATCTTCAGGAGTATTACTCATGCTATAGAGTGAAATCAGAAACTGGTAAAAACTACTAGAGTATGTAGCTGTCTGTCGTCTGTATGAAATTGTATTTTTAGTGATACCCATGTATAATCAGTATTTTTACTGACACACCATGTATAATCAAGCTCGAGACAAACTATTTTGGAGAAATTATTTCAATAATCATGTAATGAGACAAACCATGCATAGTATTCGACAATGTCCTATAAAACCAAGAATGTAATGAAAGCTAAACAATGCTAGAGCGGCTAAACACATGAAAATCACACTCCAGGCAGAACTGGCCTGCCCACTAATCAGCTCAAGAAATCAAATGGTGAGGAAAAACCACATGTTTCCGATCTGATCCGGTGCGACTTTGGCATGCAGTTTAAAGGCCTCTATACACTGAATGACAAAAGTCGAAATTAGCCGCTACTAGTGTCTGTTCCAAAATAATTTTTGTGGAAACGTTCCACAAATGTTAAAATCTCCTGACACTTTTGTGGAGTATTTCAGCATGTCGCCAGATCAAGTGTTGTCGAAGTGACCATAGCAGCGACTAATTTCGACTTTTGACATTCAGCTTGGAATTCTGGAATATAAGTGCACTAAAACCCGTGGTAATCGGCGACTGAGTTCGGCCAAGGTTGGAATGCACGGCCCGTCTGGAATTGGTGCACCCAAGGGAGTGCGGTAGGGAGAATTTAGAAAGGAATCAAACAACCTGCTGAAAAGTAAAACTGCGACCCCACAACAAAGTTCCTTTTGCAAATTAAAGGAGCACGGTATTGCCACTTTTTCTCGACAGCCGGCGCCACCGCGCCACTCTCCAACCCAGGGATTTAATAACGCTGAATCGGTTAATGTCGTCCTGGGTACACCTCATTATTACCCAGCGTAATCCTGGGTAATCCTTTTTGTTACCCAGGATCGTCCTGGGTACAAATAAGGTACCTTAACATTACCCAGTTTTAAAATCCGCGCCATTTTCCACCTGCGCCCGAGGTTGTGGTACGTGCGTCACATTCTCGCTGGCAATTGCCCCTCCCAGTGCATATCATGGTGTCGCGTGCAAGCCACTTCATTTTCGCATCAACTTTGACACCTGCTTTCAACTTGACAATTACCGACATCCACCAGATATTTCTTCAGCTCTCTTCCTTTTGAAATGATAAGTCCATCCCTATAGGATGGAATAGATTGCAAATACGTCTGTAAATCACAGTATTTAACGCGAGCTGCCATTCTCACAGCTGCTAACAATCACCACGTCAAAATGCAGGTGTATAAATTCGTGGCCGGCTAGAATAGTACCGTACCTCGAGCGCAGGTGGAAAATGGGGCGGATTTCAAACTGGGTAATGTTAAGGTACCTTATTTATACCCAGGATCGTCCTGGGTAACAAAAAGGATTACCCAGAATACCCAGGGTAATAATGAGGTGTACCCAGGACGACATTAACCGATTCAGCTTTAATAACTACGTTGTTGGCGAATTGACCCGACTTACTACGTACATCTTGTAATGCATTTTTGTAGTTCTTATTACTGCCGTTAGGTGGCTCCCTCCACGTCGGCAGTCAAATAAGGCATTTGAAATCCAATACCGTGCTCCTTTAAAACAAGCCGTTGTATCAGGATATGGTATCCTCTATTGCCATTCCGAATTTCGCGGCAAAACACTAGAGCTTTTAGTGTGACTTTATTGAGCACCCTTCCAGCATTATTAATATAGATGTGCAGACTCAGCACTGGTTATACCTACACAGTTTGCGAAATTACCGGCCGCCATTTTGTTTCGGGATTTTGCAATTGCTCGGACTTTTTCAATTGGATTTTCCACTGTCAGAGGCTTTCAAAAAAAAGAAAAGTCATACGGTAAGCCACTCAGAACTGCATAAAGTTATTTTAGCAAGCAAGCAGCGAATAAAATATGTTCGAAATACATGTATATTTGAAAAAGCTCGAAAATTTGGCTAAATCCCGAAAAAAAATGGCGGCCGCTATTTTCGGAAACTGTCTATTGTAGGGTCACATAAGGGATTCACGGGATGCGTGTATACGTGCAGTGGCAAATAGAATTTACCTACCGGTCTCAATGTTGCTTTATCTGCCTATTGCCAATCCAAACTGGCCTACCAGGTCCACATTTACCAGTCGCACAGACACCAAGATTGGCAAGATTGAGTGTTTGAAATGCTAATGACAATTTTTGCTGAAGGCACGGAATACTGAACATCAGTTGATAATGGTTGAAATTACTCCTCACAAACGCCATCCATTTATTCCAATGGATCAGCTCCGAGTCCCGAGTCTGAAAATCTGGACGGCAGTCGTTTTTGGTTCCACGATGATGAAAATCCGGACGGCTGTTTGGTTCCATGGTTCCATGATGATGAAACTCCGGACGGCTGTTTGGTTCCATGGTTCCATGATGATGAAAATTTGGACGGCTGTTTGGTTCCATGGTTCCATGATGATGAAAATCTGGACGGCT
>NMRB01000182.1:0-18794 GCA_002633025.1 Notospermus geniculatus | reverse complement strand
TCCAAACGGCAGGTCCTGCCATGCAGTAATAAGCGAGAAATCGGCGAAAGATTTTACTCACCGGTGGCGGAAAAATTTGTCTCCGCCGACATTTTTGTACGGTAACTTAAGTTACCGTACGTCGTGGTCCAGGGGTGAAGTATTTATGGAGTTATGGCGATGTTTTTAACAACGCTCTACTCCAAATGACCTCCAATTCTGTGCGGAGGACGAAATTTCTTAAATGATTTCTGTTCACTGGTTTGCTTTATGCCAAAATAAATTACACTAATGGAAAGCTCAATGTCTTAGCTAAACACTGATATATGGTTTATGTGGTTGAATTTGAACGGTCTTCTCGATAAACGCAATTTTGTGCTAGGTGTCCGATTTCTCGAATGAGGTACTCGAGAAGCCTCGTCGAGGGCCCCGATCGCCTATTATTTTCCCGCGCGCAAAATAAACCTGCCGTAGAAAAGGACCTTTGCGAGTCGACTGCCGCATGCATTGGTTGCCTGAGAGTAAACCTTTCATCATCCTGTAGCAGATGAAAATTTCTTTAATCTCATTGATTTTTCCTTAAAATGAAGAAATAGGTTGGTGATTTGATAGACCGTTGCTCACACCGATGAGGCAGTTGCACAAGTAGGCCTGTACGAAAACGGTTTATTCCAATATTCTGGCCGCTGAAAGGGGTAGTATGATAGAACCTACGTATGGTATGCAGGTTCTAGCGGTGGCTTACTGGAGTTTGCGCGAAGTCAAAATGCGCAATGGGAAAATGCGCAACAGAATTGACCCCGATCCAGGTTTTCTTGTGCGTCCGATAACATTGTATGGATAGCCTGGCCTCGGGTTTTGGTATTCTCAGAAGGGCGCATGCATATTCGCCGTGCTTACACTACATAAAACCCCCGTTTTTTTGCGGTCACACATGAATTGCTGGGCTTCAAGAAACCCGTGTCTGAAAAACACGGGTTTTTAGCTCAGCTGACCAAAGGTCAGCGGAGCTAGTGAAATAGGTATTCAGTGGCGTCAGTGTGTCAGTCCAGCAGTCCAGCAGTCCATCTGTCAAACTATGCCCGACGTTTTGTAACCGTAATAGCTAGAGACTCCAAATTACATCTGAAGGTAGCCCTAGGTGAACTCTCCTTGGAAACAAAAAATGAGCGCAATTTGACCTATATTAGGCGCACCAGGGGGCGTTTTGTGTAAAATGAAATATTGCAATATAATAATAATAATAATAATGTTAGTTCTTATATAGCGCTACCATCACTACCAGCCAGGTACCCCTTTTACACCTGGGTGGGGTGAAGCAAGTGAGGCAAAGTGACTTGCTCAAGGTCACAAGCGAGCGTGTGTTTTTTTTTCTTGGTCAGCACTGGGAATTGAACCCGGCACCCTCTGATCAGAAGTCCGTCTCGCTAACCACTACACCACCAGCCCCTATGATAATTATGTAGACAAAAAGTGATGGGATAGGTAGCTTGATATTTTCTACATCAGTTCAAATGGAATTTAATGCCAGATCTGTTCACCAGGGGGCGCGATTCAACAAAATAAAAAACAGGGGTATTTGAATTTTCGCGCCAGCGTATCATTTGCCGTTGCTTGACGTCATCATCATTGGAATTTACAGCCAAGGCCAGGAGTCTGCATTCAGCAGTTCAATCGCCTACTTTGAAGGAGTTCAGCACATTTAAACAATGAGACTCTAGGTGAGTTCTTTTTTTCATTCTAAGAACCTAATGACGCAGTGATTACCAATTAAATGACCCTGGCATTGGGAGTTTCGACAGTTGATCGCTTGCTCTGCCCTCGGCTCTCACAGTGAATAAGTAATAAGGCGNGGGGTATTTGAATTTTCGCGCCTTTTGCGCCAGCGTATCATTTGCCATTGCTTGACGTCATCATCATTGGAATTCACAGCCAAGGCCAGGAGTCTGCATTCAGCAGTTCAATCGCCTACTTCGAAGGAGTTCAGCACATTTAAACAATGAGACTCTAGGTGAGTTCTTTTTTTCATTCTAAGAACCTAATGACGCAATGATTACCAATTAAATGACACTGGCATTGGGAGTTTCGACAGTTGATCGCTTGCTCTGCCTAGCTCGGCTCTCACAGTGAATAAGTAATAAGGCGGATGTCTCGTCACTGGGTTGATTCTGATGACGTCACACAGGCCTGTGGTCGTCTATCGCATCTTGAGAACGAAGAAGGACCAATTGGCATCCGTGCCAGCAGGCGACGTGGGCGAAATTTCACAAAAATATCGCCTAAATTCGCCAGTAAGGAACCCCAAGGCGATGTCATAGCGCCTTGAAAACATCTCGCCCAGTTTCGCCCCCCAAAATCAGATATTCAAGTCGCCTAGACATCGTAATAAATTCGCCTTCTCGGCAAAACAAAATTGTGAATGTAGCCTACTTGCGTGCACAGGCGATGTATTGCGTGTGAATGTATTTTGTACACAGATGCTTGTGTGTACTGTGCACATTGTGTACAAACGTTTGATTTATGTCGTTTAGTGCATAGTGTCGATGAAACTACATGCAGATATGCGGTGTTTAGCAACCAAACTTTCCTCCAATGAACCTTTTATGTTTGGATGGGCATTTGTGGTATGGTAAAAGCTAAGATTACATTGCATTCTGCCAGCATATTTAATGTACATCCTGGACATCTGTTCTGTTGGGGGTCGGTCACGTGATAGAATCTTGCTCTCTGATTGGTTCACTCGTTTGTTTGTTGCTATTTTTAGCATGTTTAGTGTATTGTAAAACCATGTGGTGACATGTCAACAGCTGATTATCAGGAAAGTGTAGTCTCGACCCCTTCTGATTCTACATGAAAAAGTCGCCTCTTTTTAAACAGCAGGCCCGGGACAGCAGGCAACTCAATTTCTCCCAATCTGCAAATCCTGGCACAGTGACCATGAAATTCCACTCGAACTCGTCTCCATATGATGAAAAATCAATGCGTGCAAACATGATTTTGACGTGACAATTTCTTCGTTGACGTGGACAAACTTTTTATTTATTGATTGTTGTGTAGAACAGTGAATCCCCTAATTCCAGGACTGCCGTGAATTTTGCCGAAGAAAGTCCCGACGCCTCCAGTCCTCGGCATATACTTTACAGGCCTAGGCCTACCAAAACATGAGTTGCAGAAATAGAATTAAATGCAGGTCAAAGTGTAACAAGAAGAGTAGGTATGGTGATTTTATAGCTCCCTATTCACCATGTGAAAACGTGTCAATAATTAAAGGTACCGGTATCTATAAATCTCATGATTCACCAAGAATCTCAACATGATACACCGCTTCCCACCCAGTCCCAAGGGGTCTTAAGCTCTTTATCAATTCACCAAGGAATGAAGGCCTATGTGGTATTAAGCCCATTCCACCCCAGTGATCTAATGCCAAGGATTGTCTCGTGCTATATTAACCCCTTAGTACCGGTTTTTCCCAATCACATGAATCAAGGGTGGTCTAATAAACTACATGTACATGTATCTGACATTATCTCGATTCACCAAGGATTGTAGACCAATCACGCAACAATAAAGTTTAACCCCTTCCCACTGCCCAAGGGCAAGGGGTCTACCAAGGATTTTACGTCATTATGCTATATTAACCCCTTCCCAACAGTCTTTTCTGTACCCCAGTAGCTTTTCTGTAACTTCTTACTTGAAAGTGCCTGAGGAAGACCCCCGTTGGGGTTGAAAATTTGCAAACTTTTGGAGACGACTTGTCCCACTAGACCTTCCCAACCCATCTCGATTCACCAAGGATTTTAGGCCTGGCATGTACATGTAGAATATTGAAGTTAATATTATTAAATAACCTCTTTCTACTCTATTCACTATATTTCAGGTCGACCTGGTTGCCGAAGCACCCCAGATTGCTGATGCTGCTGTAGCTAAAGAGGGGTGCAAGGAAGTGTCTTGAATTTGAAGAACTCACTCTCAGCCGAGACAACAGGAATCCCAATTGGAGATCAACTGTCAAAATCATAGAACAGAGAAATCTTCGCCACAGCAGACAAATGCATTATTCTCTTACAAATGTATGCACACCGTATGCATTCCAAAATAAAGTGCGATTCATTCTTGGCAAAATTGTACAGGTGAATAAAATTTGACATCACCGACTAACTTTCCTAAGACTGCAGTGTGCCTTATCAAGCCGAGGCATCAAATGTCAGCTGTGCGCAAGGCTCATGGGCCTCTTGTTGAGACACGGCAAGCTCGCCGTGCTTTTCGAAATCCCCGTGTTTACGTTAGTTCTTCGCACGGCTACAGATGGCGCAGCCATTACGTGACGTCGTTTTCGCGCCTCCAACAATGTGTGCCAATACAGAAATGACCGAAGAGTCAATACATGCGGCGCAACTGTCGCCGGGCTACTTAAAGCCTCACTGTATTGAATTCAGAAAATGCTTACGTCCTCCGACGTTAGTGTAGTGTAAAATGTACTACGTTCTATGTGGATACATTAGAGCTCAGCCTGCTGGTTTTTCGATGTTGTGCTGAAAATAAGCACGGATGTTTTGGAAGTACGTATCAGACCGGCATTTTGGGGACCTTCTCGAGGCGATGAGACCTCTACCTGCAGTCTCCGAACACTTTGAAAATACCGTCAAATTCAATACTGTGAGGCTTTAAAGCCCCACTGTATTGAATTCTACGATATTTTCAAAATGTTAGGAGAATGCAAACAGAGGTTTCATAGCCTCGTGAAGGTCACCAAAATGCTTGCCTGATAGGTATTTCAGAGAATCAAGGCCTAGTTTTCAGCACACATTGAAAAAAACTGCAGGGAGGGCTCTAATGTATTCAGACAGAGCGTAGTACGTTTTACACTACGCTGACGTCGTGCACTGACGTCAAGAATCGCGGCGATGATTTGTGTTTTTCAGATTCAATACAGTGGGGCTTTAACTACAATGTAAGTGTGACCTATTGCCGGGAATTTTGTACACACGGGTTTGACACGGGTCTGGAAAAACACGGGTATTTTCAACAGGTGTAACCGCAGCTATGTTGAGACGCACTCTGACATGTCTGATGTGTGGACCGATATTAACGCTGACAATCCAGTGAACCGCAAAGCGCTCACTAAGCGAGTAGGCCTATGATGGTTAGGCCTACGTCAGTACTTGTGTGTGAGAATGAATGAACAAGTCCACATAAAAAAAATACTTGTTTAGCGTCCCCTCCCGACCTGAAAAATGTCAAGACCCCTGAATTTTTTTTGTAATGCATTTTCCATTAAAACATTGCCTACTCTAAAATTTGAAAATAAAAAAAAATATTTGTTTTTGACCTATCTTTTTAGCTTAAAGCTACTAAAAATAAAAATAAAAACCTCCCTCCCGACCCTGAAAAACTAAAGTGCCCGGACGCTAAACAAGTTAATTTTTTTTATCTGGCCCAATATGAAAAATCCCATACCAAAACAAAAGCAGATGGAAAGGACTGTGGTCCCAAGAGTGTGTGAGTTCACTCACTGATACATGTATTTACATAATACATTTACATAATAAGTGTAAATCCATTCGTTTGAGCCATAACTAATGCCCGCTTGTACAGGATCAGATTTTTCATCCAATTTGTTGGAAATTCAGATTCCGGGTCTATTGAGACTTCAGTGTATAAACCCGCGTGTTGGCCTTTATTGAGCATGTTCAGAAAATTGGATGAAATTTGATCGTGTACAGCGGGCATTACCAAGAGTATAATGGACTGATAACGCGTAACCGTATGCATAAGCGTTAAAGAATGGTAATCACTTCTCGGGTCCATGGGACCTGAAACGTGATTGGCGAGATTCGAACGGAAGTCTATTCTTTGAATAATCATATCTCCCCTTTGCGCATTTTCCGATTGCGCATTTTGATTTTGCGCAAATTCCAGTAAGCCTCTAGCGACATATTAGATTGGCGCCAAAATGTGAGTGAGACGACCATTTGCGGTAGCAGGCTTTGATGAATATAACTACCAGCATGTCTAGTCTGCGGTTTTGCCGTGAGATGGGTAGTTGCTAAATTCACTCACTGCAGAAAATAGGGCCCAAAATGGGTATCATGTGCTTCTGGTATAATGATTGGAAGTAAGATTGTCAATAATATTGCCCATTTTGATGCTCGTATTGTACAATAATTTGCACGTGGATATGCCGCTTAAAGGGACTAGGAAAATTTTTTCAAGCTTCGGTTATTACAAAATGCTAGTCTTTCATGATAAATTCCCACCGTCAATTCACTTTTTCAATTAAGTGTTAATTACTGGCATCCCAGAACAATCAGTTATCACCACACCATGGAGCATTCACCACGCCACTGGGAACCTAATCAACATAATAGAGTACAAGCTCGCTCCATACAATACATTCAGCGATATGTTCCCAGTGACGTGGTTAATAATCCATGGTGTGGTGATGACTGATTTGTCTGGGTGCCAGTAATTAACACTTAATTGAAAAAGTGAATTAACGGTGGGAATTTATCATGAAAGACTAGCATTTTGTAATAACAGAAGCTTGAAAAAATTTTCCTACTCCCTTTAAGGTGGACTATAAAGTTAAGGCGGCTTCTAGAACACCGGTCATATAGTTTTTGTGTGTGGGACATGACAAGACAAAGCTTCGCTCGATTTGGCGATCAATATTCCTACCTCGTTACTTTCAATTCACACAAATAAACAAAGTATTGACTGATTACGTCATTCCTTCGCCTCCGATCAGTCGGTTTTCAAACACGACACTCTTCCTGCATTTTAACCAGGGGTTCATATCATCTGGTTACAGACGGCCATTAACTAAATGATCAACACGTCAATGTTAAGACTAGGCCTACTCCTTATAATCCTGTTACCGTTTCCCCTTTCTGGTCGGTACAGAACGTACGCTCACAACCGATTACCGCCAGATTTCAATTTCCTTCTTGACTTAGCAAGGTTGTCACTGTGACGTCACTGATGGTCGCCCAAGTTTTCGCGGAAAAGTGTCAAACCCGAGGTCTGTCACGGTGTAGGCCAACATCCACGTACACTTGCGGATTTTTTCGGCTTTCGAGATGAAATTCACTATTTACCAAATCGTCGTGGCAGGTTGGAGTTTACGGTCACCCTCTTTGGATGATGGAGAAGAAAAGTCGCGTATTTCTTGTGCTGCTGTCTGCTCCTCATAGTTATGAATTGTACGACCTTCGTAACGATTCCAAAACGCGGCAGCCTTGTCTGTCAGATGAGTGACCGGCGGGGGACATGCATGGAGAAACACGAAGCTGTGAGGAATCCGGGAGCTGAGATGTTTCAGAAGAAGGTAATTCTTCAGAACGTGTCCCAGAACAGAAGGCAGTGTTTTGGGTTGGTTTTGGCTGCTCTAGAATTTGGGGTAACTGTATTAGGCTACAACGCGCGAGCAATTTTATGCCGGTGTCTCGAACTTCTGTAGGGGCTATTCATTTTCGTCATTTGAGGAATGTGAGTTGTGATCCTTGGGAAACCGGAAAAAGCTATGAACTTGCAAATTGCAGGAATTATTCGTTGTGCCGTACAGAATAATCGCTGCAATTTGAAACTTCAAGCTTTCTCCATTTTCTCAAGGATCACAATTCAGATTCCTCAACTGACGACAATGAACATTCCTCTTTATCGATTTCCGTAGTCTGAGTTCACATAGAGGTATACGGTATACAGATACGCCGGCGAACAAAGGTTTCATGGTCATGAACCCTTTACTTCCAAGTGAGGATGTAGTTTCCCTTCCACACAGAAAACCTGGTGAGCGTCCCCGAGGATTTTTTAGCCAAAATATCCTCTGTCATTACTGTGAACCATTGTCTGATTTCTATATTCACCTGATCTAGCCTACTGCACTGAATATTGGTTCACTAGAGTGACCATTATTTTCACCCTTGATTTTCTTTCACGGTTTACGTTCGCGGATTTTCTCAGCCATGGTACAACCTTTCGAGCTGAAATTTGGAGGGGGTGATTTTTGTATTATAAACCCTTGTCTGCGTGGTATTTGGCAAATAGTGTGGCCTATTTTTTTTAGATCCAAAGAGAAGGCAAGCACAAAAATTGACACACAATATATGATAAATAAAAAGGCAATTTCCAGAATGTTTGCGAATTTTCGACCCCAACCGGGGTCTTCTTCAGGCTGGAACTTTACAATCCGAAACTCTAGAACAGACTGAGCTGAAACCCAAATGTAGATCTGAAGTATCCCATCCAAACAGGACGTGACAGCAATTAAGGAAAGAAAAGAGTACAAGCCCCAAAAGTTGGTTGCTCAACCTAACAGAAATGTAATTAGTGAATGTAAGGCTTGACTAGACTGAAGTGAAGGGGGTTTATAAAATATAGCTTGGAGGGATTAAACTAACAGTATAATTATACTAACAGTATAATTCCCCCAAGACTATGTAAGGGTAATTTATATTAAAACGAATCGAAAGCAAAAAAATTTGAATGCAAAAGGGGACGAATCTTTGTTTACAAACACTAATTTCCTGCATTCTGATTGGCTGTGAGGGCAATGTTTACAAACATCATCCTTCTGTTTACAAAACGACTGTCGATTCGCTTTAAACAAATGTATGAGGAAGTGATAACAAATTAGGCATATAAAAAGAAATGAAGAGCAAGATAATAGGAAACGAAGAGGCAACAGTAAAGAAAGGCGTAAAAGATCTTTTGAGGCATCAATGGTGTATATATCAGCGACAGGGAGATTTGGTGGGGGGCCATCAGCATTAGGGGGGTTGGGGCCGGCGGCCTGTCGCGTGTCCCTGCACGTGCACGGATCGAAATGTATATAAAATTTCTCCTTGTTGTACAGAGATTTGTCCGTGTACGTGTGTGGGCCTGTGATGGATCGTTCGTCTCGGCTTTCCTATTGACTGATCGCCTTGTTGGCTCTTATCTTGGTTTTGTACAATATTTGCCACATTGGAGGAGTGCCCTCGTGCTTTATCCGTGTCTTTCTTTTCTTATCGTCTCTCGCTCTACTTCTTCTTTTCCATTAACTGGTTGCTTCTTGTCTATGATTTTTTTCTTCTCTTTTTCTTGTTCAATTCTTGTTGTTTTTAACTAGCTGTTTGTCTGTAGTCACAGTATGCTCAAGTATTGCAAGATCAAGTAACTTTGGTCGTTTCATTGTCCGCCAAATGTAAAAATGTCATAGTGAACAGCCATAATACCTTCGGGTGCGGCGTCCACTTTAATAGTTCAATAAATAAATAAATAAATGTTGTAATGGCGATGAAGATCAAATACAAGTAGGCCTATTGTTTTAATCCGTCTCTTGTCCCTTTCTTCTTTGTGAAATGACAGCACATACCCAATAGTAGTAATTACTGCAACGACTGACGGTTTCACCGCTTCATGAAAATCGCCCCTGCCTGTCACAACCTCTGGTGAACCATGTAGCTGAAAGGCTTGTTATACTCAAAACTGTCTTGGTGTTTGTTTTGATAACTCTAATGCCGGCCTCCCACCTGAAAGCTTTCTGTCGCAATTTTCCTGTCCGACAGCTACTTGCACTTGGAAGGTGCTCTCCAAGCAGACTGTCGACACTCATCATGCTAAGCAAAGTATATGCTTAGGCATGTTTATGAATTCCAACTTGAGCATTATACCTAGCTAAGTATGACACTTACAGAGTAGTCATGACTAACTCAGGAACTTTTATGAATACGGGCCCTGGGCCCGTATGCATAAACGTGGAATAAGCTTATTCCAGGTATAGCTTCACATTATAACGTTAGGTTATACCTGGAATAAGCTTATTCCACCTTTATGCATACGGGCCCTGGAAATATGTCAGACACTCTGTTGCAAAGTCAATTTCTGTAGCTTGGAAGAGGCCTTAATAGATTACGACAGCCAGTTATTTTAATGTCCGAGAGTTATTGCTTTGAATAGCACCTGTTCTATTCCGCGCCAGAAATGTCTGGAAACTTTTTGAACTATACGCGGCAGTTTGATTTGATTTGTATTTATTATCACGAAAAAGATTTACAATGAATTTTAAAGAGGGCCAAGGCCGGAGCATTAGTGGCCCTTTTGAACAAAATTAAACATAGGATATAAGGCGGTGGATAACAGCGTAGGAATAATGTACATTACATGAATTAGGGAGTTCAGCGTCATGACGTCACGCACGCTCAGGGACCTTATTCATAAAAAATAGTAAATCTACGTGCCCGCAACGATTTACGGGGCCCGGCAAACGCCGTTTACGGGAACCCGCAAAATAACGTACGGGCTATTCAGAATAGGGGGGCCGGTAGTGTCACGATATCACGTCATCCACGTGCTACGACTGCAGTAGGCCTATATATTATTGCATTGCGAGGAGTACAGTATGGCAGACCCAAAGCGAGCTCCGAAGTTTTCCGAAAAAGAGAGGAAAGCATTAGTTGATGCTGTAGATAAGCATGTTCTTAATTGTTTTCAGTAGTTATGTAATAAGAAATTACGTTTTTTATGCAAATTAACACAAAATGGGTCAAAATATATAAAAACGTCGTTTGCAATTACCTAATCAGTTAAAAATTACTAAACGCATGCTTATATGATTATAAGGCACCATGTTTCTATCTGTTGATAATACATTTATGGGGTGTAAATCCAACCGTTCAAAAGTTAGCTGTACATCGGGTCCCATTTTCCTGTACAAAGCCCAGTTCTTGGGGCCAATGATAAAGTCAGTGTCCAAAACTTCAACACCGATTTTGACGTTACCATGGTGATCTGACTTGGGCGCCCCTTCTAGAATTGAAGTACTATATTAAAGGAACATTTGGGCAAAAAATGGCGCTTTTGTCCAGTTTGTCCCGATTCTGAAGCCCGTAGATTTTACGGGAGGTACATGAGCTCCCGCAAAAATGCGGAGAAGACTACGGGCCCCGAGAAATTGCGGCCTCTTTATGAATAACTCGTAATTATAACGGGAACCCGTACGGGGGCGTTTGCGGGCCCGGTGCTCTTACGGGAGCTTTATGAATAAGGTCCCAGCACCGGCGAAACGGCCTGCCGGTACTTGATATGTGAAGTTCACAGAAACACTCGTATCTTGAAGTGATTGTCCCCAAACTTACTCATTTTAAATAAAATTGATCTTTGATAAACTTATTTGTTGTTCCATGCCACAGAAGCACAAAATTTTCACGCCCGTACGCGATATGAGGCAGCAAAGTCGCGCATTCGCAAGTCAACAATCAGCTGACGTCGCGCGGCGGGCCATGAATTTCCTGGAAGTAGCCAGGGTATCCCCAATTTGCATGTTCACCTACACTGGTTCCTGATTGGATATCACTATGGAAGTGATCTCATTATGCAGAGGGAATTCCCTTCAACGACGTGGGGGGTGCCGTATTTGGGAATCCACAGAAAGCCGGACGGGGCAACCGACTTTCCGAAAATTTTTGCACATTTCTCGGGAACCGCCGACCCGATTTGAAAACGGCTTGCACGACAAGAAAGAGTAAGTTTTTAAGAATCGATTCATAGTAGTGTCTTAGAAAGAATATTTCGGCAACCACTGTAGAAAAGCAATTTTCTGCGAGGTGCCGATCGAGTTTTCCAAGATGGCGTGACCCACTTTCCACTCGGTGATCGAGGGCAGCATTCGTGCCGATTCCCGTCAATCCTGAGTGAAATTCGCCGTGTTATCATTCATCTCACAGGTATCTGAGTTACATTTAGGTCGATTCGAAGTTTATATCCTCGGCAAAGTCCATTTTGTGCCGAATAATCGCCGTTGAAGCGGTTATTTTGTCGGTTAATGTGCGCGATACAATGTGCGGGGGTGAACGGCAATTGATGTAATGACCGGAATAACACTGATTCAGTACGCCGTGCGCTTGATTTTTTGCCGTTTGCGCATGCGCACTAGGAGTTTTGGCTGTTACTGCTATTGTTTGCACCCCCGCTGAAGTGCAAAACATTTGTTTATTTTCAATTTTTTTTCATTTCAGATATGAGTAGGCCTGCAGGAATGACTTAAAGGGCAAATCCCTTCACACTTTTGTCACACACAGAAATATGCCTCGGCGTCCGTTAAAAAGGTGAGAATACAATGAGAAACTGATGCAATTATCAATCAAAATTTAATTTTGGTTCTCTTTTACATCGAGATCGGTATTTATTTTGAACACAGAGATAATTCATTGTGTTGAATACATTTTATGTAGTACCGGTATTCGACTTAATCATGCAATTGCTTGCAACCAGGGAGCACTACAGAGTAAGCCAGGCTTAAAATAAAGGAATATAATAAAAATCTGATGACAGTGATGTATGTTTTCTTATCACAGAGTGGCTGTGCAAGAACAGGCAAATGGGCCTACTGATGCGGCAGCAGCAAAAGCAAAGTTGCTGGAAATTGGTGGCTTCCAGGAATGGGAGATTGATGATTTTCTCCATGGTAAGCACTCTTTTACTCCTACCTCTGCACAACAGTTTATTGTAGTTGCTCTTATTGTAATGTAGTATTACATGTCTTCAATAAACTTACTTAATTTGAATTTGAATTTGTGATCCAGTGAATATACTTACTATATACTTGAATAAATTATAAAAATATATACAACAATACCCAATTATAAAAAACAATATGATATAACACATTAGAAGAAACAGACAGCCAGTAATATAATAAAATAATGCAACAATGACTATGAAAATGGCATTCATCTTCTTCCTCTCATCCTTTCAGGTGGAAGTCTCCAAGGAGAAAGGACACATAATGTTGCTTTCTTTTCGATCCTCATTGGAAAGATTGAAGAGCATCCAACTTTACTTCTGCAGCATGAATTGCCAGGGCTTATTCAGAAACTTGGGCTGTGTGTTCCTGATAACTTGTCCTCCTTTATTCGAACAGTACGTCGCCATGTTGACAAGGCATTTCGGAAGGAGAAGTTTTCTGATCTTGCTAGGATTCCTGCTCATCTACTTCAAAAGTCAGCTGCAGTTGGTTGTTTGTGTGACCAGGCTGGGATTTGTGAAGAGTGGTTGGTGAATTCGGTGGAGACTTACATTGGTACAGCTGCAATTACCATTGGCATGGTTTTAGAACTCAATAAGTTCAGAATGGCTAAGGGAATTAGTTATGCCCTGTGCTCTGTTTGGGTGCAGCGGCTTTTCAATTTGTCAAGTGTCCCTCACCATGGTACTCTTCGGAAACAGTGGGTACGAATCACGGCACATTCTTCTAGCCTCAGATGGAATAAGGCTGAGCAGGAAAGGTATCATCAGCAGGCTTATCTTCCACCTTCTCTGTGTCAGGTGTTGGATATGTCAGATGAAATTCAGAACGCCCCTGAAGCAAGAAGAGATAACGACAATGAATACGTCAAAAGCAATGAGCGTGTACATGTAGATGTTCCCGGTGATCACTGCTGTAACTGTGAAAGTGACGTAGCAGAGTTCTCATCAACTGTTACACCTGTACCTATGCTAAAACAGCTTGCATTAAACATGTTAAATTCATTGAACAATACATGTCGGACTGAATCTCCACCTTCATTAAAAGAACTTGCACAGAGGTCACTGAAATCATTGGACTGTAACCTTGAAAATATGATAGGCGAGAAGGTTAAACAGCTCAATGAATTAAATAACCAAATCAAAATAGCAGAAGGCAGGTTAGCTGGGCATAAGTTTCGAGAAAGTCGTTACAAAAAGAAAAATGTAGATAGGCGTGACAGGCGTGCTGACGAAGCACGCACAGCGTTAGCAAAAGCTGTAACTGAGGTAAAAGTGTTGAAGGAGAATGTTGAAATGCTGAAAAGAGAAAAGATGAATGCCTTGAAATGCAAATCAAAATGGAAAATAATTGCAACTGAGCTTCAGAAAAATCCGCAAGATGAAGGCATTTGTATAGGTTGTGTAGATAAGGATTTGAAAATCATGGAACTCGATGAAACTGTTCAGTGCCTTGAAAATGAGTTGGTTTCTTTGAAAGAAAGGTTGGAAGAGCTGCAGAGAACAGCTGATTTGGAGACTAACACCGGCAAAGAGCCATGCCTCAAATTTAAAATTGGGAAATCATACAATGATGAACTGCGTGGAGTTTACATGCAGTTGTTGGCCCTTGGTGTAGCAATAGCAAAATGCAGTGAGGTCATTAGGACGGTTATAGAAGGACTGACAGGATATACTGTTGACATACTACCAGTCAAGTCCACTGTAAGTGGTTTTCAAACTGAGAGTGAAATAGTCAGCCAGATGCAGGTTGTTGACACATTACTGTCAAGTAAAGACTCCACTCTCCAGTTGGTTGGAACAAAGAAGTCATTCAAGGAATATGGTGGTTTCCAAGTAACAGTTTTGGATGAGAACCGTCTGAAGAATACTCTGTCAGTTGGTATTTCAGAGATGGTCCGAGGAGATGCAGATGCCTTCTTAGCTACTCTTCAGGCCATGTTCAAGGAATTATCTGAGACGTTCACTGATGATAAAGATGTATAAATCCAGCAGACCTACGTGAATTTGATGAGGAATATCAAGAATATGATGACTGATCGACATATTGTAAACAAGGCTTTCCGAAACAAATTTGAAGAATTTCGCCAAGAACTGTTTGCTACACATTTAGGCAATTTCAAGAATTTGACTCAGGATGAACAAGACAAATTGGTAAAAGTCAACGGATTGTTTTGTGGGCTACATGTACTAGCCAATATGGCCACAGAGGCTGCAAAAGCCCTCAAGGTCTTCGAAGATATAGCTCTACCTGCCGGGACAAAGCTCTCTAGTTACAGCTTCAACACGAACAGGGCTAGATCTTTTGACATAATTCATGAAATGTCGCAAGCTTTCACATACAGTGGAAATCAACGCTCAGGCTGTGCTGCAGATTGGGAGGCTCACCTCAGTGCAGAAGGTGTTTCAAACAAAATCATCTCATTCTTACACCACCGCTTCAATGTTCTATTTGTTGACGGGGGTGCTGCCTACTATCACAGGAATCATGCTCTGGATTTCATTTCAAAATACACAGGACAGGACAACAATCTATTGAAATGCATTCGTGAAAGTCTTCAGTCGACCGTTTGCCAAGCTGCTCTGCGGGCCCTTGGAATTTTTGCTGCTCTCATTACTGTTCCCCTGTGGAATAAACTAGAGAATGATGCAAATGTCCATGTACTTGATCTGAATGTTGCATGGCTTCACTTGCAGACCTTCCTCAAAGACCTTACCTCAGACGCTAGTCCCCTTCTTCAGGAGAAGGCTTTGTTCACAGGTGGTGTTGTGAAGGATGATGTTTATCATGAACTCTTTGCCCCAGCTTCGACAGAAATGGACTCTTTGACTAAGGATTGCTTGGAACTTATTTGCTTTCATGCAGAAAAATTAGTTACCCGTCAACTAACTGATCAACTCCCTGGTGGAATCTACAGCCAGCCTACTGCTGATGTGTATGCAGAAACTGCTTCTTGTCCAACAACAAATCGTTTGGGGGAGAAGGATTTTAGTGATCTAGATCGTGAGAAGAACAGGGCACCTCAGAAATCTACAATTCATCTTTCTGCAGGAATAACCTTCCGTAACAACCATTCATGTCAGTATCTCAAAACACTTCCACCAGAGGAACGGCAACGGCGTTTCAAGCGTGCAATTAAGTTAGCACCACTCAGGAGGCACCTTAACAGAGAAAAAGCCAAACAAGTTAGAGAAGAGCGCCAGCAGAAGCTGAAAGAAAACAAGCAGAAGAAGGAACTTAAATTGCAGAGACGGAAAGAGCAGAAAACCCAACTTATCCAAAAACTAGGTGCAGTTGGAGGAGTGTGGGAAAATGAAGAAGCTGTGGATACGAACTTAGCAAATTTGACAGAAAAAAGTGGGTTAGAAGCTGTAAAAAATCAACTTAGGTTTCATGCTCTGAATTCAAAAAAAGCAGTCAGATTTTCTGAAGGTGGAAAGCAATTGTCATTCAAAGTACTCACGGACAGACTTAAAGCACTGGTTTCATCGAAGGTTACCGCTGGGTCGTCTGGAAGTGATGACAAGCATGTCCATCTGCCTGAAAATGAGAGACAAATACGGAAGCTGAATTACATTGAAACACTAAATGAGAAAGAAAAGAAGGTGAAAAACAAACAGCCAGTGAAAACCAAGTCTCGGAAAACTAAAAATGTAGCCACAAAATTAGTCAAGGCTGCGAAGCGAACCTTGGCTCAGACTCAGACTCAGACTCAGACTAACAACAGGCAGCCTCCAAAACGTCCAAAAGAGGACTTCAACTTCTCCTATCAAGTGGGCATGGTCGGGACTGAATTTCTGTGTGTTGCATTCAATGAGGGGTGGTTTCTGGGACAGGTTCATGAGTATATCTCAAGCAGCGAGTCAAAGATAAAATTCATGAAAAGGGTTGGGAATAATCTTTTCAAGTGGGACAAGGAAGTCACAGCTACAGAGGCGAAGTTTGTCATTCACAATGGCATTAAAGTCGAATTTGCAACAGCAAATTCTCTTCGCACTTGGAAAGTTTCAGAGGCTGAAATTGCGATTATTGACCGTCGATACAAAGCCTTCTCAGAGGAGTATTTTGAGTGAAGCACTACCTCAAGTAAGCCATAACAGTTGTCAGTTTAGTAAATCCATTTGAGAGGAATTTAACTGTACAACATGTTAATCTTAACCTTACCTTCGTGCGTTACAAAATATTGCCTATCTCATTTGTCGTGTTTGTAGGTCTGCGCTGTGTTGGGCAGCTAGTCCCAGTCCAGTGACAGCAATTTCTTTGCTTCTGAAATAACAGAAAGCATGATATGAGAATGATAAAATAAGTTATTGATACAAATTCTTTGTAAATTTACCTTTATTTTGATACCAAACATGCCTACCTTTGGTGAAGTTCGACATCCGACATTTGAGCAATGGCGCCACTGGCGGCCATATTGCTTGAATGGCGGCCATCTTGAATGCGTATTGCAATACTACTAAACAAGGGAACCACAAAGCATGATGGAAATGAAGTATTTTAGATAAATTTTTTCACTCACCTATGGTCCAATTCCCAATTTGGCCGTCCTCAAACATGGCGACTATGAACAAAAATGGAGGCCGGCGGCCATCTTGAATTCATTAATGGCGGCCATCTTTGGAGTCTGTTAGTCGCAGTGAAACTGTCGGTTAACCTATTCAAGCCTACAAAGTGTTTTGAGAGCTTTGATAGTTGGATATTACTGATAAATGAAAAAGTGGCAAAAAATGGCGAGATAATTTATGCGGAAATATGTTAATTAGGCGGAAATGAGCGCGTTCACGGCAAGTGTTTTCCATGCCCATTTTTATGGCTAAATTAGGCCCATCTGTGCTACATAGGCTTATGCATTAGGCCTTTTGTTTTAGACTGACCCTTTCTTCATAACGGGCAATTTATCGAACTAAGAAAACCTCGCCAAAACTGAACCACTTGACCAATTTCAATAATTTTTTTTTTATTTTCTTTGTCTGTGTTTCATCTACCTGGATCAC
The DNA here is from genome assembly GCA_002633025.1 of Notospermus geniculatus. Lineage (NCBI taxonomy): Eukaryota > Metazoa > Nemertea > Pilidiophora > Heteronemertea > Lineidae > Notospermus > Notospermus geniculatus. Next base: position 1,313 of record NMRB01000182.1, on the reverse strand, counting down.
CAAATTACATCTGTGTTTGTTTATTCTGAAATTTTATGCTGAACTCCCTATCATCATGAATAACAAACTAAAGCGGCCTATCCACGTGCAATATTATTGCACAATATGAGGATCAAAATGGGAATATTACTGCCAATCTTTCTCCCATCCATTATGCCAGAAGCGCATGACACCCATTTTGGGCCCCATATTGTGCAATAATATTGTACCGTGGAAAAACCGCTTAGGGGAATTGAAGTCACGTGGTGAAAGAACACAAGCCACGGACAAACAGAATACAGACAGGATAAAACAAAACGATAGCTATACACCTTTCCAACAATGTGGCGCTATGCAGCGGCGAGCTAAGGAACTAAGCGCTTGTGACGTCATACGGTGGTCCCTCCGCAAAACAACATGGTGGACTGTAGGCGAAACTGTATAATTTCAGTGTCAACTTTGCCGAAAATAATGGTAATGTACAATTGATAAGCGGGTTATATCGTGATATAATGCTGACTGGGTTCCCATCCAAGCCAGAAATATGCATTAAACATGAATAGCGTTGAACTCTGGCGTACAAAGTGGCCGTTTATTGGCAGGATCTCCCGAAACTGATGAATCCTGTGTGCTGCTGTGCTGTCTGTACTGTGTAGGCACATCGTGCATGCACGAGAGCGTGTGAATGCCCATGTGCCATGTGTACATAACACTCTGCACTGCATGCTAGAGCCCAGCAAGCAGCAGCTTGCTAGCTAGTAAGTAGCCTAGGGGCCTGCCCTAGGTGCATCTACGCGTACGGTAAGCAAAGCATGGTAAGCCCAAAAAAGCAACAAAGCCGGCCCAATCATGAATAAAGGCCTAGGCCTAGGGCCTAGCTACATTCTTAATTAGCCTGACTCAGACTTAGCAACTGCTTAGGGCCTAGCTAGCTCTGACTCTACACTCACAAGAACTCTTTTTCAGGCCGACGAACACAGCTATGCTTTTCAACACTGGTCCTTGGAGGAGGCTGATATTGGCCAACAACCACATGAGGTGGAGGGTATGCCACCAAAAAAGCGATCAAAGGTGATTATCCAGCTTACAGATTATCTCATGATACAGATCTCTTGGTACTGCATCCGTTATCGACTTAAATGATTGTACATGTTGAACATTTTCTGACATGTCTCTGATTGTGAGCACCTGTCACTGTGTGTTCTAACTTAAATTTCTTTCAGAGGGTAATACATTCTAGGTTTTATGTACATAGTGTGATGCTAACTCTTATTTATTTTCAGAGTAAAAGAAATTGCTGTGTGCCAATGTGCACCAAGTCAGGCTACTACTAT
>NMRB01000181.1:516092-549820 GCA_002633025.1 Notospermus geniculatus | reverse complement strand
TCGACTCCAAATTTACCGGTATATTCAATAGGTTCCTTCATCCCTTGCCGGTACAATTTTAATACACACCTTTTCCTCTTTTTCCTATTCCCGCAAAAGAAGCTGTCCCCCTGATCAGTGAACTGAATTTTGTATACATTCCTTTCGACCAGCAAAGTCGCGTTCGCCATTTTTATGTGCAACCTTCCCCGTGACGTCATTGATGACGTCACGTCGTACACCACATTCCACCATGGTGGAGCAGTTTCACTTTCACAGCATCTATGTCCGTTGTTCCCCAAAATCCGTATTCCGCATGTCATTTTATCAGAAAATGCTGGCAGTGGGTCCTCCCCATGCAGGACAACTTTGCCGTTGAACTTTTTCATATTTGTATCAAACAAATTATATGTACCTTTAACCGTGGTTGCCATGATAATATAATGTTTATAAATTCCCAAAATGCGGCGGTTTCTTGGTAGGAAAACTTTGTTTCTTTTTCTTACTTCGTAGGTTCTTTTAATACGATTCAATTTGTACAAATTGAAGGTATGTTTCGGGGTGTCACGCGGGGGACGGGCAAGAAGGAATTCCGTCAGCGAGCTACGTGGAAAATAAATATTTCCCGGGTGTTTTATGATAGGAGGGTTAAATTTGACTCTTGGTAAAACTTTGTAATGTACGGTCCGTGGATTCTACATAAAATACATGTATCGTATTTTTTTGTGAATGTCAAAAAATAAATAGAAATCATGAAATTTGCGAACAGGCAAGAGCCTCAGATGAAACAAAAATCACAAGTTAATTAGACTTATTTCCGGCAATATTACGTCATGTATGTCGGTTACCGACCTTTCCTGTCATAAGGAAGAATAAACTATACGGTAGTCCTCCGCGACGCGACTATCCGTACCAATTCTAATTCAAATAATCATGCGCCAAGGTCACATGGGACTTTAAAGTACCGGTAGTTGAATCGCCGTGTCTATGGTTTGGGGTGGATTGTGAGGGCGTCGTTGACATTATTATTGAAGGGAGTGCCATCCGCAAGTGTGTTAGGGCATTTGCCCATCGACCGAACTTTCTACATTGCTACTCAGTAATTCTCAATCAGTCAAGTTTGCCTAATTTCTAAGGGCGGTCTTCAAATTGGCTGGAAAGCCAATTTCTAGTTCCCATTTACCGGTACCGTTTATTCAGGTAATTGCGGTAAAATTTGATATTTATCCCCTCTTCTCGATATGAAGTCTTGCCGTCATACACGATCCAATTTTGTGGCATTGGATACCCCATAACACAATGTTGGATCGTGTCTAACGGGCTAGCATTGCAATGGGTCAGTGTCCACCTATCGTGTTATTTCGTTAGGCCAGTTTTGGCTGAGATATCCTCTCAAAATAGGGTCAGAAAGATATCTTCCCCGTCGTAAGGTTTTTTTACATAAGGGAGGCAGATCTAGAAATGGCCTGACTCTCAGATGTGGCTGAGAGAGCCCGAACATTTCGTCAGTGCACGTGGCCATTACAGTATACAGTAGTTCGAAAGCGAGGGAACTGGTGGCCAGGGATAACTGAACTGGCCGGAGAGCTAAAGACGGTCTGCTGTCTTCCAACCTCAAGATTTGAGAAGAATTTTGATATGCAATATTCATTGTGTTTGGTCTGTCCATATCCTGAGGGCTCGTACACTTACATGTACTCCCCATGATAGAATTCGAATACGAAATTGTAACAACAGCGAAGAGCATTGGATGTGTTGGTTTTCAATCACTTGCTGGGAAGATGAATTATCTGGTGACATGGCAATGACGCCGATGGTTGATTTCAGACGGTCAGGCCTACTCTATCCGATTGTGTTGATCGAACGGAAATTGCTGTCGCTCGGTCGATGGCAGAATCGGATATATAGAGTTGGTCTTCACAGCATGCATACGATGTACGGTACTTCGTGGTGCCTGCTCCTATTTGGTCTAGAATTTCTGACGTTGGTGTTTGAAGGAGTCAACCCAACGTTCATCCAGTCAGATCTCGTGTTTCGTCTTTGTGGTCACTGAGTCAAGCTGATTGGGGAATTCTTGAGATTGCCACTTGTAGGCCTACATGACTGTGTTCGCACTGAGTGTAGCATTACTGCGGGCTGTAGCCTACTCTTGTATACGAAATAAAAATAGTGAAATAGCAAAGCCATTCAGAATGGCGAAATTAGCAGGAGCAGCCAGCCGCGTTTATTGCCAAAAGATGGCAGCAAAATTCTAGCGGACCAATACAAACGAACACTGGCATTCTCCCGATTGGTGGTCAATCAACCATGAATGGGTCCGCTAGGCATTGAATTAGACCGTGGCGACCCCTATTGGTCAGCTTACTGACAGCTCCTATTCTGTGACCGTTAGCGAGGTAAATTTGAAGATGAAGCCAAAGTCTACTTCATCTGCTTCATTACCATCACCATAGGTATAATGTCGAGCTTTCTCAAACCGGTGTAACGTTTTCAATTGTTGTCCCCCGGAGCCCTCGGAGGGGAACTTGAAAATACCGGCCGTCCGTGCGCCTCTGCCGCTCGGCGCTTGCCGCTCGCCGCTCGGTGCTCGGCGCTCGGCGCTCGCCGCTACTAGTCCCTTCCGCTCTATAACTTAAGAACGACTGAAGATTTTGGATTCATATTTGGTGGAGGGATGTACTAGTATCATGGGCCGAAGGTGTGTCGCGTGAAAGAATCGGCCAAATCTGATTCTCCACTTTGCCACCAGGGGGCCGAAAGCCAAAACACAAAAACTGTGATTACGCCTTTAATACTGAATGGAATTTCACGAAATTTTTATGGTAGGCTCATCTTGCACGGGTACATAACATATCATACGGGTTTTCAATTACATTCATTTTTCAGCCCTCTAGGGGGCGCTTTGTAAAAACCACATAAGTTCCCTTCCGCTCTGTAACTTATGAACGACTGAAAATTTTGGGTTGATATTTGATGGGGGATGTACCATGGGCCAACGGTGTGTCGCGTGAAAGAATCGGCCAAATCCGATTCTACACTTTGCCACCAGGGACCAAAAGCCGAAACACAAAAACTGCAATTACGCCTTTAATACTGAACGGAATTTCACAAAATTTTTATGGTAGGCTCATCTAGCAAGGGTACATAATATACTCTGCGGGTTTTCAATTACATTCATTTTTCAGCTCTGTAGGGGGCGCTTTGTAAAAACCACATAAGTTCCCTTCTGCTCTGTAACTTTGGAACGACTGAAAATTTTGGGTTGATATTTGGTAGAGGGATGTATCATGGGCCAACGGTGTGTCGCGTCAAAGAATCGACCAAATCTGATTTTCAACTTTGCCACCAGGGGGCCAAAAAGCCGAATCACATAAAGTGTGATTGTGCCGTTAATACTGAACGGAATCTTCAAAATACATGCCCGTCGGACTTGCACCCGGGGCGACGGGGGACGTTCAATGCTGTGCTTGTTCTCCGTGTCTCATTGTGTTTCTACACAAAAGATAGCTAAATGAGATACCGTGGCTTTTCGATGGGGTAGCAAAGGTAAAGGAAATCTATCAATATGTTATTCTGTCAGTGTATAGAAATGGTCATTTTTGAATTTTTGATACAAAGAGATGAAAAGCACAAAAATTGACACACAATATATGATAAATAAAAAGGCAATTTCCAGAGTGTTTGCGAATTTTCGACCCCAACCGGGGTCTTCTTCAGGCTGGAACTTTACAATCCGAAACTCTAGAACAGACTGAGCTGAAACCCAAATGTAGACATGAAGTATCCCATCCAAACAGGACGTGACAGCAATTAAGGAAAGAAAAGAATTTTTTTGAATTTGAATTTTTGATAACTTGTAATTCATCTTCTACTGTGTATACCAGATACAATCGAGTTGTCTCCCTTAGTATACCCATTTTTCATCCCCCCCCCCGTGTCTATACAGCTCGAAAGAGTTTGTAAGGAAAGCCTTTTTGGTCAATTCTGTTTGCCACTGATAAAGGTTGTGTAGGCCTACTCCTGAACAGGTAACCTGGTTCAACGTCTACCCTTGGTTGTGATGTTCCTCTAGCCCAGGAATAGACATTCCATCAGGTACGTTGTTCAAGAAACTACATTTCTATTTGTAGCAGACAATGAATGAGGAATAAATGGTGATTCATTTCATATCCGGTGAAATCTCTCTATTCGGACGCAAGTCTGTTCGGAACAGCGATTCAGACCCAAATTGCCCAATCTTTAGTCCCAAATTTGGCCCTAGCAGAATGTTCACTACATCAGGTTCACAAAAAATTAAACACTCTTTTCCTAGGCTGTCACTTCTAAAATGTTTGTATGATGTCGTGACGGTTCATAGCAATTTATTGGAAAAAATCCAAACATGTATCAATCAAACCCTCAATTGCAAAGAATTGAAAATAACTTGTTGAAAAAAAGCATCAGAATAAACAGCCAACTCCAGCATTGCAATTTTTGACAAAATCATTCTAGAAATGACGCTTTTTTTGATATGTTGACTGTTTACCTGGAATTTGCAGCAGCTGCTCCAATACTTTGTGAGATGATAAGCATAATATCATGAAAAACTTTGAACAAAGGTGGAAAAATTAGTCAGGAAAAATGTCTTCCATTTTTTAGGCCGATCATGCCCGGGCTATCATGTACTCATCGCATACCGCAACTCTCCAACCCATTGTTTCATTCAATTTTCTCGAACATAAATTGGGAGAGCAATGATCTGCAGATGATGCCAGCAGCTGTTCATCTGACGTTCTTTAAATATTTTTTGATACCTGAAACAGCAATTCAAAAGTAACTCGTTATAGGTTTCTTCTACAACAATGCATCAAACTGTTAAAAACCTGTTTTGTGTCATTTCGAAATTTACGTCCGCCAGCAACGATATAAAGGTAGAAATTGATGGAATAGTTGCTTAACCAAAGCATCACTAAATACATGTTCTCCAATATGTATCTAAGATTCCAATAGGTTGAATTTACGTCATACATTTTAGCAACCACCGGGATATCCATTACCAAATAGTGAAGGCGGAGCGGAAGTGACGTCACGACGTATGCAACAGAAATAACGATGCACATCCGTGTAAGGTGTGCCTCACTTCGTTGATGACTGTCTGTATTTTCTTTTTGGCTTTCAAGTTTCCGTCGATTTTTATTTGCCTGTTTTACCGTCCTGACAATGACCACGTTGCAAACGGAAATAATTGAAAATGGCAGAAATGTGGCAAAGATCATGTTAAAGGAGCTTGTAAGGATTTCGAGAATCGGTGCACTCGGAACGGAAATAATCAGGGTTTCGAAACCTGAAAGAAATCAATATTGCAATTTGTAATTTTGTACTAGAATTTGTGATTTGTAATTTGTAATTTATCAACAGCCTGCTGCGTGGTGAGCAGTGCCGACCATCACAGCAGAAGTTGGACCCGGCAATGCAGGTGTAGCAGTAAAAGTGTCCCCCTGTAAAAAGTGTCCACTTCTATTTTTGAATGACGGAATAAGCGGCATGGGTATAGAAACCAATCGCCACAGATTAGAATGTAACAATAGGATCTTTTGTTCCCAGGACAGTTTTTCCTAGGACATTCTTTCCCTTCACACCTGACCTTCTTACTGCTATTTGGGTGTAATACCCCATAAGGCCTACCTGTTTTAGAATCCTGAATGAAGAGAAATGTAAAGAAACAATTCAAATTTAAACAGAATATGATTAAGAAACTGACTATAACGATTCGTTGTGTTCTTTTGACGGAGCATAGCCGGCGTGATGCCAGTGGGAAACGCACGGCTATTAGGCGGTCACACGACATCATGGCCAGGTACGCCCCCGACGCCATCCCGAATGCAGACTCAAAATACCAGGCGATTCTGAAACGTAGAACACAAAGGCGATTACATGATCCAAGGCAATCTCTACAGTGTTACATGTAAAAATTCGGACGGTAAAACAATAGCCGTGGTTACACTACATAAAATCCCCGGGTTTTTTACGGTCACACCTATGAATTGCCGGGCTTCAAGGAACCCGTGTCTGAAAAACGCGGGTTTTTGAGACACGGCAATCTCGCCGTGCTTTTCGAAATCCCCTTGTGTTCGTTAGTTCTTCGCACGGCGACAGATGGCGCAGCCATTAAGTGACGTCGTTTTCGCGCCTCCGACAATGTGTGCCAATTCAGAAATGACCGAAGAGTCAATGTTTGCAGCGCAACTGTCGCCGGGCTACTTAACTCTAGTGTAGTAGTGTGACCTCTCGCCGGGATTTTCGTACACACGGGTTTGACACGGGTCTGGAAAAACACGGGTATTTTTATGTAGTGTAACCACGGCTAATGATATTACAAGATTAGCCTACCCTATATATGCAAAATTATGAGCCCTGCGTCATTTTTGTACTGACTTGTATTGAAAAATTAGATGTCTTATACTTACTTGTAAATGTACTCCTTTGGTATAAGGAGCTCCATTCCATGGTCAAAGTACGTAAGAGGCCATTGCCATAAAAACTGTAGAAGAACACATGTATCGCATACAGCAATTGCAAGCACGTAAACACACATGGTCACCTTCCGGTTCTTTCGTTGAGCAGCAACAAAACCGGAAATGACGTTACCAGGGATTCCGAATCCAACAGGAATGATCCAGACATATTTTGTGAATATTTCAATGGCTTTTCTGAGATAGGCGTAGTCATCACCAGCTGTCAGTACAGTGAATTGTTCTTCGAATGTTCCGTTCCTACTCATTTTTCACATCAATTTCTGAATGGAAAATGGCTTCAAATACTAACACTACGAACTATATGCAGTGTGCATGCTGTGAAGGGCAGCTTATTGCGTGTCGTGCAATGCATTAATATGTGGCTTTCCCCATACCAAAAAAGTTTGCCCATACGAGGCCTGTCGAGTGCCAAATCGTGGACGTGTATCCTCTGTGTTAAGATAAGGCTGACCCTAACAACCACCTTTCCCATCAGCCAATCATTCTACTCCTTAGTGAGTAACAGGTGTTGTGATTGGTTCCCACCTTCTTGCACTCGACTGTGTGGTGATATACATATCCCTAGCAGACCAATATGTCGGCGGCGGTGGGTCGCGCCGTCCTGAGTGAAAGGCTTGTCTTTGAAATACACCTCGTCTGCTTCTTTGTCGTGGTAGGCTCTCCTCAGTTAACACGAGAATTTTTTGTGAGCAATCAAGGCCAGTTTGTTACCCAATAATATTTTGAAATAGAATCTTCAAAGACACATGATCACGGTCATGTTCTGAATGATTGTAACGGGAGTAATTTTACAGAGCGTGTAAATATCAATACGCTATCACGTTTCTTGACTGAATCAAAAACCAGGCATGAATGCAAGAAATTGGAAACAGTTGGTTTCTCGTTTCATTTTGTCGAGTAGAGGTCGTTTTAACTGGATTTTGTAGAGATATTTTCGTAAAATTCATTAGGGAAAGCATTTCCACTGCTCAGTTCCATATTTGACCTCCTATATCAAGGAGTTAAAAACCTGCAACCTTATTCACAAAGCCCCCGTTACTTTAAAGGTACGCAAATCCTTTGTCAGGCTGATAGTGAACAATAGGTTACCCGCACATGAACAAATAGTTTACGCTCCCCGCAAAGTTACGAGAGCTTCGTGAATAAGGTCCCAGCTTTGCGTTGTTCCGAAAATTTACGTCCGCCAGCCGTAATGTAGGCCTGCATAGCTAAAAATTTTAATTTTTTCAATACTTACTAGCACAGTGACCCACAATGTTTTCTGATACGTGCATCTGAGATTCGATTAGAACTTTGGAACTTTACATGTAGTCATAAGTTCGAGTGACCTCAGTCCGGGGTGTCAGTGCAGGTAATGAAGTCGGAATGGAAGTTCCATACACGCATTGCCTGAACACACCAAAAAGGGAATATGACTATAGTTCGAGTTCAGCAAATGTGTGACACTAGTGAGGTTTCGCAAATCTGACGAAACACGAAGTACGAAACACGAAATTCATGAACTGGACTTCATTTCCATGACGTAATGTAGGCCTACACCTGGAGATGGTTGCTGCCGGTCACGTACCTGTAATGCGTGGCCAATGCATTTACCATTAGAAATGGCGAGATGCCCGTGCTCATAGATTGGTCCCAGAGTTTCGTTGGAAGGAACCGTTTGGACACAACATACCCCTAGCCTAATGCTTCAAACCATAAAGTTTTCGTTGTGGGTTGACCGTGATAATTTCAGGGTTTGGGGGTACTGAAAATATGAGGGGTAATTTCGCACGATATTTCAATGCAGCCACTCCATATCGGCGTAGTAATACACTTAGCCCACTGGAAGACAGGCTTATGATACCATCACTATCAAACTTTCCCAAAAGTTGAAAATTATTNTGATAATAAACAAGAAGTCAATCTCCAGAATTCACGAATTTTCGACCCCAACCGGGGTCTTTTTCAAGTGGAACTTTACAATCTGAAACTCTAGAAAAGTCTTTTCTAGAGTTTCAGATTGTAAAGTTCCACTTGAAAAAGACCCCGGTTGGGGTCGAAAATTCGTGAATTCTGGAGATTGACTTCTTGTTTATTATCATTTAGTGTGTCAATTTTGTGCTTTTTGTACCTTGGAAACAGAATATTTAACTGCCTTTTACTCGATATTATCTAAGATAAATGGAGAAAACTGGGTTTTTTAAGATCTACTTTTACCATGTAACCCCGCGCTGATTGGTCAATTACTGGCACGTGATCTGCCACAAATATCCCCGCCATCAGTGCGTCTTTTAGCATATCATGTAAGACCGAGAGAGTTACTGTGCATCGTGAATTTTTAAATTTCCACTTCGTATCTAACGAATAGGAAACGAAAGATAAATTTCGAACATTAATATACACCGTAACTCTATCGGTCTAACGGCATATGCTAAGACGTTCTTGCAGCAGGCAAAATTTGTGGTACCAACCATCTCCTGAAATACATTACGTCATGGAAATGAAGTCCAATTTCGTATTTCGTACTTCGTGTTTCGTCAAATTTGCGAAACCTCAAATACCTACGAAATGATCATTGCCTTACTGTTTTGAATGTATAAATTACTTCCCATAAATTGTGAGTAGACACCCCCAATTACAAGTGCCCAAACTGGTGGCCAGATTTTAAATACCTACTTTGATATGAAATGGCAGGCTGCCACATTTGGACTCTTGTATAGTGAGGGTGTAAATACTCCCACGTAAAACTCAGGAATCAAAGTCCATCCCGGACAATTACCCCTGGTGCGAGACGGTCGTGTCCAGGGATGATAATCCGCCGAACTATGGTCCCTAGTGTTGGATGACCCACTGGTTTCCCTTCCTGGGTCTTGGCATATACTGTTAAGGGCTATATATCAACTACAGGTTTAAAAGGTGTCATATATTTCCGACCACACGTTGCAACACATGGTAACTCCTCTATCCATTGTGACGTAATTCTGAAGTCCGTCCCGGACAATTGTCCCTGGTGCAATTAATTACACCCCTGGTGTAATGAGGGGGTCGCCACTTCTCCACGGAAAGATGTCGCTGCGACCAAATCAGGCCTTTTCATTGTCTTCAGGACGTCATCTCCGTGGCAATGTGCGGTGCGACCTTGATGTGGGGCCGAAGTTGAGGAACGCTTGGAAAGCACATGTCGAGGGGCGCTTTGTTTACGTTTCGGTGTGTACACGAATTTGAATGCACAGTCAGGCCTACTCCATCGTCATTGTTAAATCTTCCCACGCGAATTATTTACGCCGCAAGGCTTGTCGAATTTTTATTTTGTCTCTTTTTTCATTAAAGCTGACGTGAACGAACAAAAAGCCCCCTTGCGACGAGCAAGAGAATTGCAAACGCCCTGCAAACACCTCAAACGAAGGCTCAGAACATGATAGACCCCACGACACCAGGAGGGCGCCACCTTATTTGCCCCCAGGCAACAGAGCTGTCAACATCTCCGGATACCTCTTACACTACTCAAAGAAAAAAAAATGTAGTTATTTAGACGAGATTCGAACCGTCGGCCTTCTGATCTGTAGTCCAATACTCTATCCACTCGGCCAACGAGCCAGCTGACAGGGACTTGATTTGTGTTTGTCATAGACGTAGGGCTTCGACTTACGTAAATAATACTACGAATAAGAGAAAACATGAGAAGTCCTCCAACAAGTTCGGTGGCCGAATGGGGGAGACGGTGGAACGGAGATAACAAGGCGCGGGTTCGATTCCCAGCTGGGACAAAATTTTTTCTTTGAAAAAAAATGTTCAGCAGGAGCTCACCAAAGGATGTTGACACCTCGAAAGCTCGAAGATAAATAAGGTGGCGCCCTCCTGGTGTCGTGGGGCCAATCATGTTCCGAGCCTTCGTTTGAGGTGTTTGCAGGGCGTTTGCAATTCTCTTGCTCGTCGCATGGGGGCTTTTTGTTCGTTCACGTCAGCTTTAAAATAGATTTGCAGAGAATAAGTACATGTATCTGCAGACATTGCGATGGTTAACAAATAAAAATCTTTGGGCCGTATTTTAGAACGTTCCTTAACATTAAATCTATTGTTCTCGATAGGTTTACAATAGACTTAAGGTCGACCTTAACGTTAAGGAACGTTCTAAAATACGACCCTATATTTACTACTACATACCTTTTTGACGACGTGTGAAAAGGCATTTTTACGTCTTTATTGCTTTCTTCCACAACAATGCAGCAGATTGCTGAAAACCTGTTTTGTGTCATTTCGAAATTTACGTCCGCCAGCAACGACGTAAAGGTAGAAATTGATAGCATAGTTGCTCCACCAGACCAATCCTATACACATATTCTCTAGTATGTATCTCAGATTCCAGTAGACGGTACTGAAGTCATATATTCGGGCAACCGCCGGGATATCTAGCACTAAAAAGTGAAGACGGAGCGGAAGTGACGTCACCACATACGCAACGGAAATGACGATGCACATCCGGGTTAGGTGTGCCTCACTTTGCTGACGGTCGTCTGATCCTTGTTTTTGGCCTTCCAGTTTCCGTCGATTTTTATTTGCCTGTTTAATCGTCCTGATAATGACCACGTTGCAAACGGAAATGATTGCAAACGGTAGAAATGACCCGAAGATCATCGAAATCGAACTTACGACGATTTCAAGATCTGGTTCACTCGGAACGGAAATAATTAGGGCGTCAAAACCTGAAAGAAACCAATTTGTTTCACGTCGTTAGGTGACGTTTGTGACTCGATTTGATTCGTTTGTGAACTTTTCAATGTATAGTAGAGGAAAAAACAAAAAAGACATACATGGCTGTGAATGATACATGGCCTACATATATTTCAACAGAAGTCATACATCTAGTCTGCATATACACTCGTCCCCTGTGTTCATTTGGCCATAGGTCTAGACCCACTAAACACTGGCGTAATTAGCGCCAAAAGTGAAGGATCATCAATAGACGGCGCTGTTTGACGAAGAATCCAATCATAAACCATCGTCATGGGTCTAACCGACGCCGCCGTAACACACTTTCTGATTGGCTAAGATACGTATACAACATGTGCAGATTCCTAGCGAAGATACCCAGAATCGGACAGCTAACGCCGTCTATTAGCGATACCTTCAGGATCGCATCAATTCAACTGAAGCAGTTTCGGAGCGCGGGTAACGTAGTGGGTAGCGGTTTGAAACTGCGGGAGGAGTTTAGTCTGCATAGGGCATATATGGTCTGCGAAGACACATATCTTACCTGTTTTTGAATCATGAGTGAATTGAAATGCAAAGAAAGTGGTCAAATTCAAGCAGGCTATGATCACAAAACTGATTGCCACGATTATCTTAGTTCTCTTCACGGAGCATAGGCGGCGTGATGCCAAAGGAAATCGCACTGCTATTAGGCGGTCACATGACATCATTGCCAAGTACGCTCCAGAAGACATCCCGGATGTGAACGTCAAATAATATGATATTCTGAAACGGAGATGAGAAGAAAAACGTAGCCTACAGACCGACGGACGTGTTCGTTGGAAGGTGAGCAGCCGTTCATCTTCTGTTACATAGAAATGAACATACAACTCACTATCCACTCCACATTTTCCGTTCAAAATCAAATCGGAAAATGAACGCCAGTAAAAGGGCCACGGTATTGACAATTTTGTCGACAGCCGGCGCTACCGGCGGTGATTGCATCATTCTCCAGAACCCGTCCGGTAGTTCTGCCTTTTGCTTTCGTGTTGGAGAATGTATTCACTGAAAAAAAATCCTAATCATGTTGAGTACTTTCGGGGTACTCGTTTTGTCCGTGAGATGAGTAGAAAGGTACTCATATTGAGTAGAAAGGTACTTATAGCGAGTAGAAAGATACTCATAGCGAGTAGCAAGGAACTCCAAATGCAGCTCCTTGGCCCGATGAGTACCCAATTAGTACCCAATTAGTACCTTTCTACTCATCTCACGGACAAAATGACTGATGAGTAGCCCAAAGTACTCAACATGAGCCGAAATTTTTTTTCAGTGTTATTACAATGCAAAGCGTGGATACCCTATATTCTACATGGGGCGAGGTTGACGAGCGGTAGTTTAACATGTACGCGTATTTGCAAAAAAAAGCCGAAACAAAACGCCAACAACAATAGACGGTTTCGAGAAAAATGGCCGCCCTATTGTTATATGGCGTTCGTTTTGGCTTTTTGCAAAGACGTGTACTTTTGGCAAAGTTCCATCTCCAAAATTAGCCAAAATATTCACACCAATGAGGAACCTAGCTCAGAACTAATGATCCAGGTGGCACTCACAGTAATCTGGTCTATAGCTCTCCACGGTGGAGGTGTGAAAGGGCTAATCCTTATATATAGTGTGGTACATGCACTGCTGTGTTCAAAGAAGTGAAATGTGCATTTAGATCCAGAAAGCGAAGTGTTATTTGAGAGAAATTAGGCAGTAAAATTTGTAAACAAACGGGCGCCATTTTCCTCGAAAGAGTCTATAGGGCGGCCATTTTCCTCGGAACCGTCTATTGTTGTTGGATTGTTACTTACTTGTAAACGTACTCCTTCGGGATAAGAAGGTCCATCCCATGGTCAAAATATGAGAGAGGGTATTGCCATATAGGCTGAAAAAGAACACCACTATCGCATATTGCTATCGCGAGCACGTAAACACACATCGACACCTTTCGGTTCTGTGGTAGCGTAGCTACACAACCGGAAATGACGTTACCGGGAATTCCCAGGAAAACGGGAATCATCCAGGCATATTTCGTGATTATGTCAATGGCCGCTCTGAGTGTTGCGTGGTCATCCTCACCAGGCGTAGATACAGAGCCGTGTTGTCCGAATGTGACGTTCACACTCATTTTCCTAGCGATACTGAGCGGAAAACGGCATCAAAGGGACTCCATTCATTGTGTAAAATTTTGAATTTTTGAAATATCATTAATACATTCAAATTCATCAATACATGTATCTCTCCAACTTGTCATATTTTTTTTTAAATCAGCACATTCATCATTTTAAGTATTTTAATTGCATGGACCATTGCACAGCACATGTGATGTCATATGTGCTCAATGCATGAAGGTACAACCAATAGGCCTCGGCAGTCACAGTAATTTATAGCTCATTCACTACAAAGGTCGTCAGCCTACATGTATTTACACTATAGTGACATCACAACTCATGGCAATAGTCTCCATGGATTGATAAAAATTCAAAAGTTTACAATGAGTGGAGTCTCCCTTTAAATCATTACAGCGTTTACCTACATGTATATATCCGTCGACTAAGGCCTACATTTGTACATATAGGTACCGTAGCCTTTTTGGAATGAAGGTTTGACTGTTGCTAGTAATAACCTCTTGTCTGTTTTTCTGTACAACACCTCAATTGATCAAGGTACCTTTGACGAGTTCAGGTTACGACGTAAAAAATAGAATACTGTGAAATAAAATCTTCAAAGATTCATGTTTTGAATGGCTGTAACTGGAGTCGATTTTACACAGTGAAAATTACAAAATCACTATCATATTTCTTTTCAGTAAATCAAAAGCCATGAATGTAAGAAATCGGAAACAAAATTGGTCCGAAGTGGTGTTTCGTTCCAATCTACCGCAAAACAGGGCCTACATGTAGACCGTTTTAACTACTACATGTATACACTTAATAGGGAAAATCGAACATACGGTTGAGCAATGACCTGCGTGTCACCATTGCCCATGTTTTGCTGGGAGTCCAAACAAGCGTTCCTGCAACAAATCCCGCCACCTGCTTGTAATTTGTTCGCCAGCCGGGCGGACAGGTAAGTCGCCAGGAATCGCAACGAGTTTCGGAAAAGAGTTGGTCGGTCTTGGCAAGAAAAACCAAAGAGTCCTCGAAAATGAACCCAAAGCGTCCACTCCACATAGAAATTAGTGGCGAAAATTTCGAATGTGTCATAGAAAAAAAAACAATATCCTTCAGAAGGGTCATTCCATGCCAACTCACACACTTTTGTCGGGGTGGGTCTTCGATTTTGCTCAAATTGGGCATACTTTGGGTCTACTAGAGAAACTACCACACACCAAATTTTAGATCATTCTGATCATTTACCGCCGACTTAGGGGAGTTCAAAGATTTGATGGGTTTTGCTCCGGAATTGGACCCATGGATTGAGAAATTACGATATCTTGCACAAATATGATCCAATATCAACAAATTTGGTATCATCGGACAGAGGAGAAAATTCTCTTTCCAATGATATGTAACATGATGACCTTACTAGATGTAGGTCACTTCAAGGTCACGGGACATGACCTTGACCTTTGACCTTAATTTTAGGGAAGAACATCCCATTCGATTTTTTCAAATTTTTTGCACATTTATCGTTTCTTTACTTATTCAGTTAAGCGGAGAGCGGGACACACGTCCCTCGATTCTGGCGATAAGCGCCCGGCCCCGCGTCGCGTGCGATCCGCTCTGAAGACAGTTTGGTCCAAATGGTCCAATGGTCCTATGGTCCAAAGAGAAAGTCTGATATTTTCCCGCCGTACACGATCAATCTTTTTGGTCAAGTTTTTTTCATCCAACTTTGAGGGATCGTGTACAGCGTGCATAATGTGTCAATGGAAAACTAATGATCATTTCTGCAGAATCAAATGGTCGAATGCTTTTTTATAGAATAATAAATATTCTGCTTCCTTGCAACAATCTATTCGGGTATAATTATGATTCAGAAACATTCCATTGTTGGCCGGTCCTCGATGCCATATACCGACGATCTATCACATCGGCGGTTACCGCTATGGGGTGGTGGTGGTCACGTCGTCAAATCAGAGATAGAGGTTTACCCACTTCCACTCCCTGGCAAGTCCATATACGCCTTCCGGCCGCGGCTTAAATGACGAAATTACTCTCTCACCGATAAGTCCAAAATTATCAGCTTCATACAAACAATGTGTATGAGTGTTCGTGATAATACCTTCTGTATTGTTGACGATGATTTTATGAAGTTGTCCAGATTTACAACCTCGAGGAATTGACACACCGATGAATTTCAATCCATTTCTAATTTTATAGCACCCTATACTTACCATTATCATCTGTTCTTTTGGATTCCAAAAACAACCCCCATCACCGCATTCGACTCCAAATTTACCGGTATATTCAATAGGTTCCTTCATCCCTTGCCGGTACAATTTTAATACACACCTTTTCCTCTTTTTCCTATTCCCGCAAAAGAAGCTGTCCCCCTGATCAGTGAACTGAATTTTGTATGCATTCCTTTCGACCAGCAAAGTCGCGTTCGCCATTTTTATGTGCAACCTTCCCCGTGACGTCATTGATGACGTCACGTCGTACACCACATTCCACCATGGTGGAGCAGTTTCACTTTCACAGCATCTATGTCCTTTGTTCCCCAAAATCCGTATTCCGCATGTCATTTTATCAGAAAATGCTGGCAGAGGGTCCTCCCCATGCAGGACAACTTTGCCGTTGAACTTTTTCATATTTGTATCAAACAAATTATATGTACCTTTAACCGTGGTTGCCATGATAATATAATGTTTATAAATTCCCAAAATGCGGCGGTTTCTTGGTAGGAAAACTTTGTTTGTTTTTCTTACTTCGTAGGTTCTTTTAATACGATTCAATTTGTACAAATTGAAGGTATGTTTCGGGGTGTCACGCGGGGGACGGGCAAGAAGGAATTCCGTCAGCGAGCTACGTGGAAAATAAATATTTCCCGGGTGTTTTATGATAGGAGGGTTAAATTTTACTCTTGGTAAAACTTTGTAATGTACGGTCCGTGGATTCTACATAAAATACATGTATCGTATTTTTAGTGAATGTCAAAAAATATATAGAAATCATGAAATTTGCGAACAGGCAAGAGCCTCAGATGAAACAAAAATCACAAGTTAATTAGACTTATTTCCGGCAATATTACGTCATGTATGTCGGTTACCGACCTTTCCTGTCAAGGAAGAATAAACTATACGGTAGTCCTCCGCGACGCGACTATCCGTACCGGTACCAATTCTAATTCAAATAATCATGCGCCAAGGTCACATGGGACTTTAAAGTACCGGTAGTTCTTGAATCGCCGTGTCTATGGTTTGGGGTGGATTGTGAGGGCGTCGTTGACATTATTATTGAAGGGAGTGCCATCCGCAAGTGTGTTAGGGCAGATATTAGGATCGATTTGTACGAATCTCGCTATTCTGGGCGCATTGATAAAGATGCCTATTTTCGTGCGACTTCAGGTGGGACGGAGGCAAATTTTGCGTCTTTCACGTCTCACGAGATTTCTCGAGACACAAACATTAGAATTTTAAAAAACTTCCCTAACAAATGTTAGGGCCGTATTCAAAAAGGGTGATCATCGCGCGAACGCGTGTAACGTCACTAAATGCACACACTTCTACCATGCATTTGACGAAGTTGCACGCGTCTAAGTCTTAAACACCCTTTTTGAATACGGCACTTAGTGTTGTGAACACTAGAGCTGTGTGAAATATCATCAAAATTGACGATTTCCGTCGAGTAGATTTCGCGGGGCGCTTCGACCTCAAATGCACAAGAAATGTACAGGCAGTGTATTACTTAGCCCACATGCAGTGCAGCGTCATGCACGTACCCGGCGCGTACCGTCCTCGTGTGAGAACGATATCGAGCCGACTCCATTGCGTCGACACTGATCCATTAATTTCCCACGTAGGCCTACCGGTAATATGCAACAGTGAGCCGGTGTAACGTCGACCAGTGTTCCCCGTATTTCTGTGTTTTTCTTATTGTTTCCCTCCTGATGGATTAAGCGGCAACTAACCCAACAATAGGGAGGTTTCGCAAGCGCCCGGTTAGGCCATACGACGACGTTTTATCTATTGTTTGAGTATAGCCACACAATAGATAAACGTCGTCGTAGGGCCTAACCGGGCGCTTGCGAAACCTCCCTACCATTCTAGGCCGCATCTTTTGTTGGGGAACACTGAGTCTGAGCTACAGAAACACTCACAGATGTTACACCTGCAAATCAATCGAACAGAACACGTGGGGGCTTCCATTTCGAGACTGGCAAGTCGACTCCGAGAAGAGAACGAGTTAGCAGACGTCACTCTCCTCTGGGGTACCTCCAAACGTCCTTTTTGGAACACAATCTCCCTCCTCGGAAGAGACGACCGTGTACCCTTTCTCCCTCCCCACCTTGATAAGACTGGTCTCCTGTCCAACCTATATATAGCCAGTGGTAACAGCGAGGCTGGACTGATACTATGTTGAAACAAAAATGGTCGCCATACGTTCATCACCTGACTACTAGTAGTTCAAAGAGTTGGTATAGCGTGACTAATCCTTCATCAGGTAAGGTAACATGCTTCAACTCATTCTTTCATAGCCGTGGTTAGACTACATAAAATCCCCGTTTTTTTGCGGTCACACCTATGAATTGCCGGGCTTCAAGAAATCCGTGTCTGAAAAACACGGGTTTTTGAGACACGGCAATCTAGCCGTGCTTTTCGAAATCCCCGTGTTTTCGTTAGTTCGTCGCACGGCGACAGATGGCGTAGCCAGTAAGTGACGTCGTTTTTGCGCCTCGGACAATGTCTGACCGAAGAGTCAATGTTTGCAGCGCAACTGTCGCCGGGCTACTTAACTATTGTAGTAGTGTGACCTCTCGCCGGGATTTTCGTACACACGGGTCTGGAAAAACACGGGTATTTTCAACAGGTGTAACCTTAGCTTGTGTGTAGCAACACTCCCAATACCTAACTGGTAACTTAGATCATTCAAATAGATAGATTTGAACAGTCTTCGAGCATGCATATACCTAAAGGTCAAGGTTACGTCCGTCGCGAGATACAAAACCTAAGTTTGTTTCCACAACAGCTACGAGTTCTGCACATCGTTATAAATTAATATCGAGTCAAAAATGTGTAATTTTCTATTTTTCCCCCGGCTTCCCGTGTATATCAAGTCACCATCATGACTTGTTTTGACACAACCCGAAATTTGTATTGTTCTATCCCTCACAGGAAGAAGTAGCGTGTTTTGTGAGCGTTTGAACCGTACACGTCCCTTACCCGTCGCTGGACCAGATTTTGGATAACAAGCAGCCTCTATAATACCAAACATTTTGTTCTTCAACATAATAGCTGAAACACCAGTTTTATAATGGCCTTTTGTCGCGAACGCGGCAGTCTTTCGTGAATGAGGAAATTGCATTTGCCCCTTTCGTACCAACGCATACTTTGAATTTGATTTGAATCTAAAATAACGGAAGTGAAGTGCACTGCTGCCCATAAAGCGGTTTTTCGAAGTCACAAACAAAATTAAGTCGGTCTCTAAGACAAATTTACATATGAGCGCTCTGAACCGGCGGAGTTCTGGAAAGAAACCATTCCAAACTCGAGTTCGGTTAACAAGAATGACATCAATTTTTCCGTTTTCTGATCTCTGAATGGAATCATACACAGTCAATGAAAAGTGGTCACGATCAGCCTGGCAGCTAATGGACACCTTATTCTCACCTGCATTAATTTCAGCTTTGTTGAAATACCGTCGCTTTACTCGCAAACACTTTTCATTTTGTGGGATACGAAAATGACCAACTAACTTCCCTTTGGTGAAATCCAGCAATTCGAAACGAGGCGGTTTGTAGCCCCTATTTAACACGATCATGTAAGTGTGGAAAAATTGATCTTTTAAGATAATATCGGTCCTATAAATTGTCGAATTGTGTTTCACCCTATAGGCAGCTTCTCTGAGGCTGTAAATCAAAACTCTGACGTGTACGGCTTGATCAATAACCACAGCTTTCATTGCTAAAACAGACGAAAGTGTTGGTTCATAAGCGACTGCTCCCCGACTCCCAACCATGGTTGTCGGTGGTATAACAGGGTACCGGCCACTGAGCTCGTATCTCACAGTTTTACTTTCCTGGAGAAAAAAAATCATTCTGCGGACCGAAAGTGTCACCGCAAGGCGATCACAGTGTATGGCTTAAAGGGGCACTGTGTTCCTTTCCGATCCTGCGCGTATTGCCAAAAGATGGCAGCAAATTGGGCCGTAGTGACACCTATTGGTCAACTCACTAACAGCTCCTTTTGAGAGTGCCAACATTCTACAGGTAGGCTGGTGACTCAACACGTTTATTCGTAACGATCCCTATAACCCGCCGACATGGACAGAATTGACACGGCAGGGCTACAGTGGACTTCTGAATAAACAAGTCATCAGTGTGGCAACTGAGGAATGATTTAGGCCTACCTTCTGGAACATCTTTCCATTTCCGCCGGGAGCCGTTTCCTCTTCCTCCATACACGTCCCCTGCTTCTTGCTCATCTGACAAACAACTCTCTCATCATCGAAGTAAATATTGATAGTCGTGCAGCCCGATTTCAATACTACACAGAAAATAACGCATTGAATGAACATGTATGTTGGTGTTGAAAGCTCCGTCGACGGCAAGTCGGGATTCAGTATTATTCTACCACCTTTTACCTTTCCAAACGTAGAACTGAATGTATTGGACGCCATCTTAAGATGAACAAGTTTTGAAACTGCTTCCCTCGGTTACCGTCCAATAAAATGATTATTGCGCTTGTCAAGCTTTCCTGTGACCACCATGATTGAAATCGTGAGCACTAAAGTCCGGCAGCATCTAAGCGCGACCCACTAAAGTCCGGCAACATCTAAGCGCGACCCAATGTGATTTCCGCATTCGCGCTTAGATGTTGCAGGTGTGACAGGAATCAACGTGCTAGGAATGAAGTCCGCCAAACAATAGCCCGCTATTGTAAGGTTATATTCGAGTGGTCATGGTCTCTATAGCCATATATTCTAATCCCTCGCTGAACAATAAGACCGGACTTTGATTCCAGGGGGACTTTAATGCCTGTCACACCTGACTTTACGCCGGATAATCCTGTGTAAAGTGTAAAGAAGGAATGGCGAGTGTGAAGTCGAAAGCTCGAGGGTCCAATATTTGGCGTAAACATCATGTAAACTTGCTGTAGAGTTTATCTAAATACGAATTCGCACCAGGTTAGTCAAAATGGCCGACTGGCAGCCATATTTGAAGGTCCAATAGGTCAAAAGTACGCGTACATACGCACGGAAGTATCTAGATGCACCGACCAGGTTGGAACGTTCCAACCTGTTGATGTGTTATGGGCTAAATACTTCTCAAGATGACCGCCTGGTGGCCATATTTGAGCTCCGATACAGCCACATTGGCATTCTGTCTTTGATAGGAAAAGTCTGCATTGCATGAGATTTCATCGTCCGATGTTTACTACCACAAACAGAGAGTCTTAGAAAGGTTTTAGAAATTTCCGAAAGTGAGCAATTTATTCACGGCGCCATTCATACATTATTATGAGGTTTGACGAAGGAGACTCATCAGCCAAGCTCACGTGACAAATTCACTTGGAGGCCTACGACAAGTAGTTTACAGTCATCCAAGTAGACACAAACGAAGTTTTCCAGAAAAAACGTGCCCAAGATCAGTATTAACATCCTGAATCTGCAGATTGAAATGAGCCTCGGCTCAGAAAGGTTGTGAAGACCTGCTCGTTATTGTGAAAGATTGAAAGCTTCCTTACAATTGAAATGACGGCGTGATCCATGCATCATAGGCCTACGTACATGAATAACGACTCCAATCATATCATTGCAAGGCATCCGTATTCTGCGATGCATTTTGCACATCAGCTAAACGTGTCCGAATTTTCGGGGCCGTCATGGTACAATCGTGTGCTAGGAGTGTAAACCTTGCAAAGTGCCAGCCCTGTCCAACAGACACCATGAAGCGAACACAATGATTAAACCACAAAGCACAATATTTACCAGTTGACTGGGCACAACCTTGGAGTGTTTGCTGTTCAACTAACCCTAACATTAGGTAACTGCGACATGGATTATTTACCACTGACTTGTGCACATTTCCAAGCTTGACACTTTGCCCATGTTGAAGTTAGGGTGAATTATACTTTTGAGTCATCACGCATGCGGCATAAAATGGCCACTGAATCCTGAATCACAGCCTCCATTACGGGTACTGTCTCACAGTTCGTTGCTCTTTCCATAAAACTTTACATCAACTTCAAACATCCATTACAAGAAGTTTCACGCGGAGTTGATCTATTCTTAGATCACTGAAGTCATTCGATTCTAAAATTAGAACACAGTGGACTCGATGGACTCACCTATTACAATAGCCATGGCGCGGTGTCTGAGGCTTTCGCAGTCGATGTCACGATAAGAATGCCACAGCCAAAACAAATATGGGCTAAATGGGTTTTATCAGGGGTTCCGGACGAGGCCTAATGCTGTTTTCGGGTTTTCGAGGCGGGGAGTCCTTAAATTCAAGCTAGTGGATAGCCTGGATTTTTGGACGAACAACCATCACCCCTCTGAATAATGGACTAGTCCATGTCAGCACTGCAGGTTGAGATTTTCAAGACAAAATTGACGGGACAAAGGCACAACTGATCAAAATGAAATTTTCACTGATGTCTGAAGAAATATCAAAGCCTTTGATATACGGTCGAACCAGATTAATTCCACCCCTCGTAAATTGTTTATCATTGGGGAATCCCCAGACACTCTGCTGTTTTTCGAGGGAATCCCCGATTTTACCATTAAAATGGCATTCAACAGGGTTTCAAAACAAGGATAATGACGGCGGAGGATAAAATCAGAAAAATCCCAGAAGCAGTATGGACGTAGAGAACATCCAAAACTTTTATTTCCCGAGCGAACTGGTTTACGATCGCCACTCTGTTTCGAATAAAATAACTTTGATCAGTAAAAATACCCGGAAAATGCACTGCTTAACCATTAGGCTGATGACGTCATCGCTCGTTGAAGAAAACTTCTTGTAATGCAGTTACTGTGTCTGCGTTTTGTCTCTTGTTGAATACATGTAATCTACACAATACTTCTCATTCGCATCCCCAACGAAAGAAATATTAGTGTATAAGTTTTTATCAACTCGTCAATTGAATATAGCAGATTGCATCGTCGGACAATGGATAAAATGGCAGTCACTTTTTCCTAAAAATCGATATTTCGATATAATGATACACAATAGCTCAATCACCGTATTATCTGAAGATAACAGTTAATAAAGCAGGAATGTGTATGTGTTGAATTCAGGATGAAATATGACTCGGATAAGAAAAGTAAAGATTTTAACGCTTTAAGGATTAATTAAGTATCATTTCTTTCTAATAAAACCGAGATTTTGCATGCATGTATCTGAGTTATACGAACTAGCAAGTACCCGTGGCGAATCGGCGATTGTGAGTTCAGCCGAGGTTGGAATGCACGGCCCGGCTGAAATGGTACACGCTAGGGGTGCGGTAGGGAGAATTTAGAAAGCAATCGAACAACTCTGATAAAAGAAGTAAATTGCGACCATATCAAAGTTTCTTTCATAAATTAAACCTCCAGTTTTGCATAAGGATGGTATCCTCTATTACGATGCCGAATTTCGAGTTTTTTTTACCGCTGGCGGAGGGGGGGGGGGTCACGTCGTCAAATCAGAAATAGAGGTTTACCCACTTCCACTTCCTGGCAAGCCCATATACGCCTTCCGGCCGCGACTTAATTGACGAAGTTACTATCTCACTGATAAGTCCAAAATTATCATTTAGATACCAACAGTGCGTGTCAGTGTTCGTGATAATACTTTCTGTATTGCTGACAATGATTTTATGAAGTTGTCCAGATTTACAACCTCGAGGAACCGACACACCGATGAATTTCAATCCATTTCTTATTTTAGAGCAACATATACCTACCATTATCATTTGTTCCTTAGGATTCCAAAAACAATCACCATCGTAACATTTGACGCCAACGTTACCGGTATATTCAAGAGGTTCCTTCATTCCTTGCCGATACAATCTTATTACACACCTTTTCCTATTTTTCCAGTTAACCATCCCGCTAAAGAAAACGTCCCCCTGATCAGTGAAACCAAGCTTATATAATTTCCTTTCGACCAGCAAAGTAGCGTTCTCCATTTTTATGTACAACGTTTTCTGAGACGTCATCGATGACGTCACATCGTAAACCACATTCCACCATGGTGGAGCAGTGACAACTTCACAGACCCTTCGCCCTTTGTTGCGCACTATCTGTATTTTACAATACATATTATGAGGAAATGCTTGAAGAGGGTCCTCCCCATGCATGACAACTTTGCCGTTGAACTTCTCCATATTTATATCAAACAAATCATATGTACCTTTAACCTTGGTTGATGTGATGAGATAATGTTTATAAATTCCTACAAAGTGGCGGTTTCTTGGTAGGAAAACCTTGTTCCTTTTTCTTACTTCGTAGGTTCTTTTCCTACGATTCAATTTGTACAAATCGAAAAAATGTTTCGGGGTGCCGCGCCGGCGATGGGCAATGATAAACTCAGTCAGCGAGCTACGTTCAAAATACATATTTCCGTCGTGTTTTATAATAGGTGGATTAAATTTTACTCTTGGTAAAACTTTGTAAAGTATCGTACGTGGATTCTACATTTAAAAAAACGTACTCTTAATGAATGTCGACGAATGCAGAAATCATGAATTTGCGAACAGGCAAGGGCCTCAGGGGCCTCAGAAGGAAAAAATCGGCCTGACTTGAAAATCCCCGTCCACCAGTCCACAACAAAATAGTTCCTTCCGCCACTGTAAAAAGTAGTACATGTAATTCGGTTTGTTTCATGAAATACAAGAACATACATGTACAGTATCACCTACTCACTGGTTCGCAAACCCAGAGTAAATCACCGGCTCATCGAATAAACGACCTATGCTACGTCACCGGCCTGTCAAACACCATGGTGAAGAGGGGGCAGCTGGTTATGGCATGACAAATTTTACTCTGCAATAACATACCTATACATTGTATCAATCATCACTTCGGTGGGCAGGGTCGCGGATCCAGGGTTGACAGAAAGAGGGCGTAGCTCGACGGAGGTGGTGAGCACTGAAAGCGCGAAGCCCAAACTGGAGGTGTAACAAAAATTTGACAATTTAAGTGCTTTTAGATTTTGCATTTTCCTGGCATCTGAGAGCAAAATACTCGAATTTTTATGTGATTAAATTTTTCTTGCTAAAAAATTATTTCTACCGCGGAGATAATTATTTCCACCACGTGGAGTAAATTATTTCCACCGTGGAGATAATTATTTCCACCACGTGGAGCAAATTATTATCACCGCGGAGATAATTAATTTCCAGCCACGGTAGCTACGAGTTACACCGCGGAGATAATTATTTCCCCACGTGGAGTAAATTATTACCACCGCGTAGATAATTATTTCCACCGCGGAGATAATTAATTTCCCGCCACGGTAGCTACGAGTTCTCTACATCCTTGTAAATTAATACCGAGTCAAAAACCTGTAAGTTTCTATTCTTTCCCCGGCTTCCCATAGGTATGTATATTAAGTCACCATCAAGATTTGTTTTCACTTGATCCGCAGTGTCTATTGTTCTCTCCCTCACAGGAAGAAGTACTGTATTCTGTGAGCGTTTGAACTGTGGACGTCCCTTACCCGTCGCTGGACCAGATTTTGGGTGGCAAGCGACCTCCAAAACACCCCAAATTTTGTTCGTCACCGTAATAGCTGAAACACCAGTTTTATAATGACTTTTTGACGGGAATGCGAGAGTCTTTCTCGGGCAAGGAAATTGCATTTGCCCCTTTCTTACCAGCGCATACTTTGAATTTGATTCGAATCTGAAATAACGGAAGTACAGTACGCTGCTGCCCATAAAGCGGTTTTTCGAAGTCACAAGTAAAATTAAGTCGGTCTCTAAGACAAATTTACATATGAGCGCTCTGAACCGGCGGAGTTCCGGACAGAAACCATTCCAAACACGAGTTCGGTTAACAAGAATTACATCACTTTTTCTGTTTTCCGACCCCTGAATGGAATCATACACAGTCAATGAAAAGTGTTCGCGACCAGCCTGGCAGCTAATGGACACCTTATTCTCACCTACGTCAATTTCAGCATTCTCGAGATACCGCGACCTCACTCTCAAACACTTTTCATTTTGGGGGATACGAAAATCACCAACTGACTTCCCGTTGGTCAAATCTAGCAATTCGAAATGAGGCCTGCTCTGGATTCTACCCATCACGATCATATACTTGTGGAAAAATTGATCTTTAACGTTAATATCGGACCTATAAAAGGTCGAATTGTATTTTACCCTATAGGCATCTTCTCTGAGGCGGTAAATCAGAATTCTAACGTATGTGACATCATCAAAGATAAATTTTATCGCTAAAACAGACGAAAATGTTGGTTCATAAACTACTGCCACCCGTCTGCCAACTATCGGTGGTATAACAAGGTACCGGCCACTGAGCTCGTATCTCACACTTTTACTTTCCTGGAGAAAAAGATTTATTCTGCGGACCCAGAATGTCGCCACATCACAGTATGCGACTTAAAGGGGCAATGTACTCCTTTCCAATCCTGCGTGAAAGCCACCTAGCGGCAGTAAAACGAACTACAAAAATGCATTATAAAATGTACGTAGTAAATCGGTCAATTCGCCGACAACGTAGTTAGTCCCTGGGTTGGAGAGTGGCGCGGTGGCGCCGGCTGTCGAGAAAAAGTGGCAATACCGTGGTCCTTTAAGAGATCACACGCTAACGATAACGTCTACGCTAACGCTATTTCTTACAAAAGATGTATTTCATGTACGTATGTACAAAAAATATTGTTATAAGCGTAAATGTTATCGTTCGCGTCTGATCTCTTAAACTCCCTATTGTTGTTAAACTACCGCCTACCTTATCAACCTCGCCCCTTGTAGTGTCACTCTCGTCCCAAGGGTACAGACGTATGCACTGCATTGTAATCATACATTCTCCAACGCTGGGGCTGGCGCTGGCGCTGGGGCTATCTTGGACTTGCGTCCGAGGTGAAATGCGCCGCCTAGTGGACAGATAAGCAGTTCGCCTCAGGTCGTTCCGAATGCTGTATGAGGCTGCCTGTTGGGTCCCATCAAGAAGGCGGGGTCCCTTTCGTTCACCGACTTCCTCTTGTCTCAAGCAATTTTTTTAAATTCCTACACCATCTTGTTGCACATCGATTGAAGTCGTCGTCGTTTTCGCTGCTCTTACATACCTATCGGAATAAGTTCCAGAACTGGGCAGTTTACTTGTCAGGTTAGAAGCAAGGGTGTTAAGAAAACTGGCCCAGCTGGTACTTTTTCCGAGAGCAATCTCCTTCGCACTGGCCAGACGGTTTCACCTTTGCTGTCTCTGTCTTCGAACGTGAGTGTATCATACTTCTTTTCCGTATGAATGACGTCATTCAAGATGGCTGCCTCCATGTTTACCTCACAAAATCACGTGATCAAATTCGACGAAGCTGATTGGCCCGTCGATTTAATTTTTTGGTTGCTTCTAAAACCACATAGCTCCAAGGGGTTCAATGCAGTTGCTATACACGAAAGTAATAGGCCTACGATGTATACATGTAGGCCTACATCATCAAATTGAGAGTGCCAACATTCTTGTTACTCAAAACGTTTATTCGTAACGATCCCTATAACCCGCCGACATGGACAGAATTGACACGGCAGGGCTACAGTGGACTTCAGAATAAACAAGTCATCCGTGTGGCAACTGAGGAATGGTTTACCTTCTGGAACATCTTTCCATTTCCGCCGGGAGCCGTTTCCTCTTCCTCCATACACGTCCCCTGCTTCTTGCTCATCTGACAAACAACTCTCTCATCATCGAAGTAAATATTGATAGTCGTGCAGCCCGATTTCAATACACAGAAAATAACGCATTGGATGTACATGTATGTTGGCGTTGTGAGCTCCGTCGACGGCAAATCGGGACCCAGTATTATTCTACCACCGTTTACCTTTACAAAGGTAGAACTGAATGCGTTAGACGCCATCTTAAGATGAACAAGAGAGATACCCAGAGTTTTGAACCTGCTTCCCTCGGTTACCCTCCAATCAAATGATTTTACGCTTCAAAAGAACAAACTTTTCCTGTAACCACCATGATTGACATCGTGAGTATTACATACACCCCAAAATAGATACACCGCATCATCCTGCGGATTCGAATCTCCTCCTCGGTTACGAGAAATTGCATGTAGCTGATGAGTTACGAATGCAGCTCAAAGAATCAGAAAAGAATAAATTCTTGACCTGGAAGATTGGACAGATTCTTCCTACGAAATGCATTAAACGTTGGCTGTACAGTACAAAATAGTCCAGGGACCATGTGCTCACCTAGGTGTATTAAAGCCAGACACTATAGACAGATGGGTTATAATCGACGAGCATAGTCTCGGTCACCCAGCCGCTGTTTCGAATCTGGGGAACCGTAGCAGTACTGTGTGACTGGCTGCGCAAGACTACACACAGCATTGGGGATTCCCTCTCTTATCTATTTTTGGTGTAACCTTTNATATTCACGGATTCTCTCTTGAGGTACGATATTAAAGTTTGTCTCACACCACTCAGACTGTAAGTAATCATTGCTCTTTCTATAAAGCTTTACATCAATTTAAAATCATCCGCCCATCCAGTTATATGTGTCTTTACCTCTTGTACAATAGTCTACACAATACTCTTCATTCGCATCCCCAACGAAAGAAATTACATTTAGGCCTATAAGTTTTTAGATACCAACTCGTCAATTGAATAATTAACACATTGTATCATTAGACAATGGATGAAATGGCAGTCACTTTTTCCTAAAAATCGATATTTCTATATTCGTGATACAAAAGTTCAATGCCCGTATTATCTGAAGAAAACAGTTAAAGTCCCTCTGTATTGAATTTTTTTTAAATTGTTAGGAGAATGCAGGTAGAGGTCTCATAGCCTCGTAAGGTCCCCCAAATGCTTTCCTGATACGTACTTCAAAGAATCAAGCCCTTGTTTTCAGCACACATTGAAAAAAAAACTGCAGGCAAAGCTCTAATGTATTCATATAGAACATACGTGTAGTGCATTTTACATACACTGACGTCGGCGAACGTATTACACAAAATATTTGACCTAATGAAAATTCCTTTCTTTCCCCTCTCGATATGAGTAAGATGAATACAATCGAAAAATGTTAAGTCGATCCCTTTGGCCGTTTGGTCAGATTCGTGAACAGAATGAACAGAGAATGAGTAACGAAAAACCTCCTAAACTTGATCAAAAATCGGTTCAAAATCACCGAAATGTTTGAACTAATGAAATTTCCTTTCTTTCCCATCTAGATATGAGTAACATGAACATAATCTGAAAATTCCAAGTCAATCCCCCTGGCGGTTTGGTGAGATCCGTGAACAGAAAAATATAGGTAGCACTCATTAGAAATCAAAATGTCCACCACTGTGGGGTGTGGTGAATATAGCGCCTAATGTACGAGTACTCTGCTCATCCCCGACATCTTAGGAATGTCAATTTTCCGAGTCTACAACCCTGCCATATTAGTTACAACGTACCCTCGGAAAAGTCAATCCTTTTCTCTGGGATATGCTGTCAGTAGCGGTGTATTGTAAACCCATATTTTGGGGAGGGGAGGGGTGGTACTTTGACTTGCTGAGATCTTCATGGCAGGTCCCTGTGCCAGAGATTATAAATTAAACTTTCCATGGGATATGTTCTTTCTGACTGTCAGACATACACCGCCTTGCTAAGATCAGAAAGCACTCGACACAACAGATAGACGAACATTGTTATTGTGCATAGAATATTTATTTTGATACAAAACAATCAATGAAACCGAGTACAAAATGTTCCAAATTGAATAGAAATCATCATTTTTAAAGCAAAACAGAACAGCTCAATGCGAAATCCCATCCCAGTTCGCCAGCCCAGTACGTTTTACATGGTAACAAAAATTACTTGGCACTATTACAAAATATTTAAATGTGTTGTGGCCATCAATATCTTGCAGTTCTTTTGGAATGCATCAACAAATCTCGTACCCAGAGATTACTTACGCTTGGTCGAGGTTGGATGTCGCTACACTGATCTCTGGAGACGGCTGGCTTTGTAACACAGTGCGATTTTAGACCGCAGATGCATTGAAAGAATTGCAGTATTAAAATACTATACATAAAAATTTCCTTAGAGGGCTTTTTATGAGGAATCTGTTGTACTAGTATTTATTAAAGAAAAAAAGCAAAGCACTACTTGGAGTACCGGTACATGTACATGTACTATATAAACTTGGGGTGAAACGGTCAAAAATTAGTACCGGTACGGTATTATGTTCATGCGCCGTGCGTAAAACACGTCCCTTGGAAACCCCGAAGTAGTCCATAGCAGTTTCTGGAGATTAGTGGAGTGACATCCAACCTCCGCCGAGTGTAACTGAGCTCTGGGTACGAGACTGTGGAAAAGGTGGAATCGACGAAAGTGATCGTTCCCAAAATAAGCACTGATCCAATGCTAATGAATGCCTGATCACGGTTCTTGACAACGGCCACCAGCACTTCTCCTTCCAATACTCATTGGTCAAAACATTACACAAGAGAATAGGCTACTCGGAGTCTGTCGGCTATCGGCCTACCCCTAGTAAATTTACCGACTTCACAACTCACCTGATTGAACTTCTGTCATTGTATGCTTTGTACAAATTTCTACTTGCCTAATTTCTTCGTCGGAGACGACTTAAAGGTGTTCTAGTTCGAATTGTAAACATTACGGTTTATTTATTACATGGTTGATTATAATAGTTATTTTTCCTCGGACAGGTGGCAGCACCGTGTATACCAAAACATTAATGTTATCTATTTTTATATCTATCTTGATAAATATTCTTGTAACTAAAAATATATTGATGATTTTACGCTCAAAAACAAAACAAAGTTGTGAAAGGCGAGATTTAATTTGATTTTATCTGATTTGTTAGTACCAGAAGTTGACAACAGGTGGCACACCATAATGTTTACAATTCGAACTAGAGCACCTTTAATATCTTTACTAATGCCTAATTTCTTCCAATAAAACAAAGCGTCAAAAATCAATATACATACATGTACACATATTCGTGAAATAAATATGATTTATATACAAAAACAGATGGAGTACCGGTATTTACCGTGTAGATTTATTTCGATGGTTTGCAATAATTTCAGCATTAAAATCTGAGCATGTACCTACCAGACTGTTTTCGGGGAGCAAGGAAACATACTGGACCCCTTTCTACTCCAAACACTGACAGAGGATGTGATCCTGGTGGTTGTTGACGATCCTTTTGTTTATTGCCCCAAAACAAGATGTCCGAGAATAGGGATATACTCCGGGGATATACTGTCCGAGAATGGGAACATAGTGTCCGAGAATAGATACTTTTAGACTCTAACAAGAGTTTATCAGGAATCACAAACAGGTGCGAGCAAAAATTATTAATTATTTTTCTAAGGATGCTTTGCTGGCAGTAACAATGGGGGCCAGAAACAATCAGGGCCTACCGGTACTGAAATACTATCACGCCTTTATTCACAATGATTAACAGCCTACATTGAACATAATACATGTAGGCCTACTTTTACAACATATTTTTCATCAGTTATATTTGAAATGGACTAGTACGCTCTCAGGACTCATTTGAAAATTTCTGAAAATCAGGACAGAAACCTCGGTGACAGGTAGGAAGCCCTACAAATGGCACATACAGTATTTGTTTTTCAGATATGATATCAGTGGATGGAAAGTTTCAAACTTGAATCTCATTGCCAACCAAGACCAAGAAGAACTAAGTGACTGCATGAGCATGCATCCAGGGAATGTTAGACATATGTCATTCTCTCCGTCGAACCCATAGCTGAATACTTGTGCGGCGTTCGGACAATACTACCAGTGGCCCGGCGACTTTCTGGTGCTGGTTTAAGCTTGACTCTCGCACGTTGGTTATCTGGGATAAGGACAGTGTTCTGGAATGATAAGAAAAGAGGCATGTTTCATCCACAAATAGCACAACAAAAATCAAGAATGGATGATTAATGCTGCAATAAATGTCTAGGATAGTCGCAAACACTTCTGGGACTTTATTCACGAACTCTCTAGCTTTTACGGATGCGTAAACTATTGTCCATTTGCGCAGTGCAGCAAATTGCTCACTGTCAGCCTGACAAAGGAGTTGCGTAGCCTTAGTTACGGGTGCTTTGTGAAGGTCCATGGTCTTGGCTATTCTACAACATTCTACATGTATTAACCAACGCTGTACATGGATTACAAGCCGCCGTGTAGGCCTAAGCCAAAACGTATTTGCCAAAACAGAGGTGTAGGCCCTATATATTTCCAGACAACCCAAACGGCCGCATATGAGCCACAACAACAAAAGCAAAGAGAAAAGGTTTAAAATCACCACTGGCTGAATTTGTGAAGCTAAGCAAATGTAACTGCTGAGAGTTCAGTGCAGATGTGCTGAAAGCAACAAGAAATGGACAGAATCCAAGACTCAGAAGATACATTGTAATGTTGTTCTTCGAATTCACCGCAAAAAAACTGATTAAGATTAAAACATGCATGTAAGAAGAGCTTGTGTCACATGTATGATGTAGTCCATGTAGTAGTTGTCCACTAGTATTAATTCATTGGTGTGATAAAAATTCCCTTTTAAGACTAGAAACTGACTGGTCAGTCAATTTATTAAGACTTTATTTTTTAGCGACTGAGAGACAGAGCATACAATCTACGACATTGAGGGAGTAAAAGATAAGAAATTCAGAGAGATGGCAATAATGTTAAAAATAGCATATTGACTAGTGAGTTTGGGTACTGTATGGCTGGGACAGTGACCTAATGGTAGGCTTGGTTGTTAAGTAACGTTCAAACTTTTCTGGTATCGAGAAGTTATATCAGAAGTTGAGATGAGATGAACAATAGAAACATGCCAACTGCGATAAGAGGATAAAACAAAATCATAGAATTCTAGCGTTTGTCTTGAATGACATTACCGGTAGTAATCAAATCAGTTGTGTCTCATACAAATATCTGCATTTCCTGAAAATTTTGCCACAACATACGACCTCCTTTTTGACCCGGGCTTTTTGAGTACCGGTAATCCTGCTGAAACCACAGATTGGATGGCGGCAAAAATAGATAAGCGAGCGATCTATTTTTGATGGCGGTGAGTTCCTGCTGACATCACTGGCTGGATGGCAGTAATAAGAAATTTTCATAACTGGAGACACGACTGATTGAGATTTCAGTCGGTTCCACAAGGAAATTACATGAATTGGAGACCCGACTGGTTGAAGTTTCAGTCGCGTCCGCAAGAAAATTTTATGAACTGGGAAACCGACGGTCGGGTATATATCCACTGCGATAAGGAAATCGATCAAAATTAATTCAGTCTTCACAGGTGTCACACGACACCAGTAATCAAATCAGTTCTGCCTGGTACACATATCTACAATCCCTGAAATTTTTGCCAATATACGTGGCCTATTTTTTGACCTATCCTGCTGAAACCACAAATTGGATGGGGGTAGAGAGAAAATTGATTCTGGCTTCATAGGCTTTGGATGACACCAATATACAAATCAGTTTTGTCTTGTATACATATCTACAATCCCTGAAAGTTTTGCCACGATTATAGCCTATAACCTCCTTTTTGAGTTTATCCTGCTGACACACAAATTGGATGGTGGTAGAATGAGAAAATCGATCAAAATTCAGGCTTCATAGGCTTCAGATGTCATCAGTAACCAAATCAGTTCTGTCTTGCATACATCATCATAATACTATAATTTGAGCAAACGTTTGTCTGTTTGTTTGTTTGTTCCCCTACTCCTCCGGTGTCCTTGGGCCGACCTTCGCCAAACTTGGTGGGTGGATGTAGGTTGACCCCAGAATTGCCCTTGAGGGGTTCATTTTTGGGAAGGTCAAGGTCGTTGGGGTCAAAGGTCAAATGTTTATTTTTCGGAGGTCCTTGGTAAAATCGGGTAACCTCTGGATGGCAGACATGGGTCGAGTTGGGCGAAGGTCAACGTCAAGGTCAACGGTCAAATGCCTATATATCTCTATGGTCCTTGGCCCTATCAGGTCAAGGTCAAGGTGAAATGTACCATAGCCTCTGCCCCCCATCTATGCCCCTGTGCGGCCGGTAGGCCTACGGCATCTACAACTCATCAAAACGTGCTCATTTCGACAATATGCTCGCCCCAACATTGTGCCCGCCCCACGGGTACTTTTGACTAGTATAGATCTACAAGCCTGCCGGCCTTGGACGGGTCACGTGGGTGGATCGTGAGAGTTGATAGTGAAGGGATAGA
>NMRB01000181.1:486516-511356 GCA_002633025.1 Notospermus geniculatus | reverse complement strand
CCACCGCGGAGATAATTAATTTCCCGCCACGGTAGCTACGAGTTCTCTACATCCTTGTAAATTAATACCGAGTCAAAAACCTGTAAGTTTCTATTCTTTCCCCGGCTTCCCATAGGTATGTATATTAAGTCACCATCAAGATTTGTTTTCACTTGATCCGCAGTGTCTATTGTTCTCTCCCTCACAGGAAGAAGTACTGTATTCTGTGAGCGTTTGAACTGTGGACGTCCCTTACCCGTCGCTGTACCAGATTTTGGGTGGCAAGCGACCTCCAAAATACCCCAAATTTTGTTCGTCACCGTAATAGCTGAAACACCAGTTTTATAATGACTTTTTGACGGGAACGCGAGAGTCTTTCTCGGGCAAGGAAATTGCATTTGCCCCTTTCTTACCAGCGCATACTTTGAATTTGATTCGAATCTGAAATAACGGAAGTACAGTACGCTGCTGCCCATAAAGCGGTTTTTCGAAGTCACAAGTAAAATCAAGTCGGTCTCTAAGACAAATTTACATAAGAGCGCTTTGAACCGGCGAAGTTCCGGACAGAAACCATTCCAAACACGAGTTCGGTTAACAAGAATTACGTCACTTTTTCTGTTTTCCGACCCCTGAATGGAATCATACACAGTCAATGAAAAGTGTTCGCGACCAGCCTGGCAGCTAATGGACACCTTATTCTCACTTAAATTAATTTCAGCATTCCCGAGATACCGCGACCTTACTCTCAAACACTTTTCATTTTGGGGGATATGAAAATCACCAACTGACTTCCCGTTGGTCACATCTAGCAATTCGAAATGAGGCCTGCTCTGGATTCTACCCATCACGATCATATACTTGTGGAAAAATTGATCTTTAACGTTAATATGGGACCTATAAAAGGTCGAATTGTATTTTACCCTATAGGCATCTTCTCTGAGGCGGTAAATCAGAATTCTAACGTATGTGACATCATCAAAGATAAATTTTATCGCTAAAACAGACGAAAATGTTGGTTCATAAACTACTGCCACCCGTCTGCCAACTATCGGTGGTATAACAAGGTACCGGCCACTGAGCTCGTATCTCACATTTTTACTTTCCTGGAGAAAAAGATTTATTCTGCGGACCCAGAGTGTCGCCACATCACAGTATGCGACTTAAAGGGGCAATGTACTCCTTTCCAATCCTGCGTGAAAGCCACCTAGCGGCAGTAAAACGAACTACAAAAATGCATTATAAAATGTACGTAGTAAATCGGTCAATTCGCCGACAACGTAGTTAGCCCCTGGGTTGGAGAGTGGCGCGGTGGCGCCGGCTGTCGAGAAAAAGCGGCAATACTGTGGTCCTTTAAGAGATCACACGCTAACGATAACGTCTACGCTAACGCTATTTCTTTCAAACATGTATTTCATGTATGTACAAAAAATATTGTTATAAACGTAAAAGTTATCGTTCGCGTCTGATCTCTTAAACTCCCTATTGTTGTTAAACCACCGCCTACCTTATCAACCTCGCCCATTGTAGGGTCACTCTCGTCCCAAGGGTATCCACGTATGCACTGCATTGTAATCATACATTCTCCAACGCTGGGGCTGGGGCTGGGGCTGTCTTGGACTTGTGTCCGAGGTGAAATGCGCCGCCGAGTGGACAGATAAGCAGTTCGCCTCAGGTCGTTCCGAATGCTGTATGAGGCTGCCTGTTGGGTCCCATCAAGAAGGCGGGGCCCCTTTCGTTCACCGACTTCCTCTTGTCTCAAGCATTTTTTTAAAAATTCCTACACCATCTTGTTGCACATCGATTGAAGTCGTCGTCTTTTTCGCTGCTCTCAGCTATCGGAATAAGTTCCAGAACTGGGCAGTTTACTTGTCAGGTTAGAAGCAAGGGTGTTAAGAAAACTGGCCCAGCTGGTACTTTTTCCGAGAGCAATCTCCTTCGCACTGGCCAGACGGTTTCACCTTTGCTGTCTCTGTCTTCGAACGTGAGTGTATCTACTTCTTTTCCGTATGAATGACGTCATTCAAGATGGCTGCCTCCATGTTTACCTCACAAAATCACGTGATCAAATTCGACGAAGCTGATTGGCCCGTCGATTTAATTTTTTGGTTGCTTCTAAACCACATAGCTCCAAGGGGTTCAATGCAGTTGCTAAACACGAAAGTAATAGGCCTACGATGTACACATGTAGGCCTACATCATCAAATTGAGAGTGCCAACATTCTTGTTACTCAAAACGTTTATTCGTAACGATCCCTGCAACCCGCCGACATGGACAGAATTGACACGGCAGGGCTACAGTGGACTTCAGAATAAACAAGTCATCCGTGTGGCAACTGAGGAATGGTTTACCTTCTGGAACATCTTTCCATTTCCGCCGGGAGCCGTTTCCTCTTCCTCCATACACGTCCCCTGCTTCTTGCTCATCTGACAAACAACTCTCTCATCATCGAAGTAAATATTGAGAGTCGTGCAGCCCGATTTCAATACACAGAAAATAACGCATTGAATGAACATGTATGTTGGTGTTGAAAGCTCCGTCGACGGCAAGTCGGGATTCAGTATTATTCTACCACCATTTACCTTCACAAAGGTAGAACTGAATGCGTTAGACGCCATCTTAAGATGAACAAGAGAGACCCAGAGTTTTGAAACTGCTTCCCTCGGTTACCCTCCAATCAAATGATTTTACGCTTCAAAAGAACAAACTTTTCCTGTAACCACCATGATTGACATCGTGAGTATTACATACACCCAAAAATAGATACACCGCATCATCCTGCGGGTTCGAATCTCCTCCTCGGTTACGAGAAACTGCATGTTGATGAGTTACGAATGCAGCTCAAAGAATCAGAAAAGAATAAATTCTTGACCTGGAAGATTGGACAGATTCTTCCTATGAAATGCATTAAACGTTGGCTGTACAGTACAAAATAGTCCAGGGACCATGTGCTCACCTAGGTGTATTAAAGCCAGACGCTATAGACAGATGGGTTATAATCGACGAGCATAGTCTCGGTCACCCAGCCGCTGTTTCGAATCTGGGGAACCGTAGCAGTACTGTGTGGCTGGCTGCGCAAGACTACACACAGCATTGGGGATCATTCCCTCTCTTATCTATTTTTGGTGTAACCTTTCTGAAAATTGAATGCTGAGTAGAGTCATCACGCATGCGACATAAAATGCCCACTGAATCCTGAATCACAGCCTTCCATTAAAGTTTGTCTCACACCACTCAGACTGCAAGTAATCATTGCTCTTTCTATAAAGCTTTACATCAATTTAAAATCATCCGCCCATCCAGTTATATGTGTCTTTATCTCTTGTACAATAGTCTACACAATACTCTTCATTCGCATCCCCAACGAAAGAAATTACATATAGGCCTATAAGTTTTTAATACCAACTCGTCAATTGAATAATTAACACAGTGTATCATTAGACAATGGATGAAATGGCAGTCACTTTTTCCTAAAAATCGATATTTCTATATTCATGATACAAAAGCCCAATGCCCGTATTATCTGAAGAAAACAGTTAAAGCCCCTCTGTATTGAATTTTTTAAAAATTGTTAGGAGA
This sequence comes from Notospermus geniculatus, assembly GCA_002633025.1. Classification (NCBI taxonomy): domain Eukaryota; kingdom Metazoa; phylum Nemertea; class Pilidiophora; order Heteronemertea; family Lineidae; genus Notospermus; species Notospermus geniculatus. The sequence continues at coordinate 507,800 of NMRB01000181.1, read as the reverse complement.
ATGCAGGTAGAGGTCTCATAGCCTCGTAAGTCCCCCAAATGCTTGCCTGATACGTACTTCAAAGAATCAAGCCCTTGTTTTCAGCACACATTGAAAAAAACTGCAGGCAAAGCTCTAATGTATTCATATAGAACATACATGTAGTGCATTATACACTGACGTTCGCGAACGTATTACACAAAATATTTGAACTAATGAAAATTCCTTTCTTTCCCCTCTCGATATGAGTAAGATGAATACAATCGAAAAATTTTAAGTCGATCCCTTTGGCCGTTTGGTCAGATTCGTGAACAGAATGAAAAGAGAATGAGTAACGAAAAACCTCCTAAACTTGATCAAAAATCGGTTCAAAATCACCGAAATGTTTGAACTAATGAAATTCCCTTTCTTTCCCATCTAGATATGAATAAGATGAATATAATCGAAAAATTTCAAGTCGATACCTTTGGTCGTTTGGTCAGATTCGTGAACAGAATGAAAAGAGAATGAGTAACGAAAAATACTCTCCTAAACTTGATCAAAAATCGGTTCAAAATCACCGAAATGTTTGAACTAATGAAATTCCCTTTCTTTCCCATCTAGATATGAATAACATGAACATAATCTGAAAATTTCAAGTCAATCCCTCTGGCGGTTTGGCGAGATCCGTGAACACAATGAAAAATATAGGTAGAACTCATTAGAAATCAAAATGTCCACATCATTGTGGGGTGTGGTGAACATAGCGCCTAAGGTACTCTGCTCATCCGAGATCTTAGGAATGTCAATTTTCCGAGTCTACAACACTGCCATTATTGGTTACAACGTACTACCCCCTGAAAAGTCTGTCCTTTTTCTCTGGGATACTAGTATGTTGTCAGTAGCGGTGTATTGTAAACCCATATTTTGGGGAGGGAAGGGGTGGTACTTTGACTTGTGCTGAGATCTTCGCGGCAGGTCCCTGTGCCAGAGATTATAACTTTCCATGGGATATATTCTCCCCTTTCAGACAGACACTACCTTGCTAAAGGGCCTGTCACACTGAAGTAGAACGGGCTAGAACGTGTAACCCTTGGCAAAATAATGCCTCGATGTTCTGAAGCACCTTTCCCGTCCATGAAGTTCGTAAAAAGACTGCAAAAAGTTGCCACTACGTCCACTCCGTTCGCACACAGTTTGAGCCCGTTCGGCAACATTTTCAAGAATGTACTGTCAGTGAGAACTACATGTAGCTCAGTGTGATTGGGGCATTAGATCAGAAAGCACTCGACACAACAGATAAACGAACATTATTATTGTGCATAGAATATTTATTTTGATACAAAACAATCAATGAAACCGAGTTACAAAATTTCCAAATTGAATAGAAATCATCATTTTTAAAGCAAAACAGAACAGCTCAATGCGAAATCCCATCCCAATTCGCCAGCCAAGTACGCTTTACATGGTAACAAAAATTACTTGGCACCATTACAAAAATATTCAAATGTGTTGTGGCCATCAATAATATCTTGCAGTTCTTTAGGAATGCATCAACAAATTTATAATCAAATTATGTAATGTACATGCACATTATAAGTGTCAATGGAAAGGCAATCTCGTACCCAGAGATTAGTTACGCTCGTCCGAGGTTTGATGTCGCTACTGGAGATGGCTGGCTACTTCACGCAATTCGTGTGATTTGTAGCACAGTACGATGTGAGACCGCAGATGCATTTAAAGAATTGCAGTGTAAAATACTATACATAAAAATTTCCTTAGAGGGTTTTTTTATGAATGATCTGTTGTGTTTATCAAGGAAAAAACAAAGCACCAGGCCTACTTGGAGTGAAACGGTCAAAAATTAGTATGTATTCATGTGCCGTGCGTACCACACGTGCCTTGGAAACCCCGAAAATAGTCCGTAGTAGTCTCCAAACTTGGCGAACTGTAAATCTGAGCTCTGGGAACGAGATTGTGGAAAAGGTGGAATCGACGAAAGTGATCGTTCCTATAACAAGCATCCAATGCTAATGAATGCCTGATCGCTTATGGTTAGACAACAATGGCCACCAGCACTTCTTCCAATACTCATTGGTCAAAACATTACACAAGAGAATACTCGGAGTCTGTCGGCGATAGGCCTACCCCCAATATTTGCCGACTTCACATCTCACCTAATTGAACTTCTGTCATTGTGTGCTCTTGTACAAATTTCTACTTGCCTAATTTCTTTGTCGGAGACGACTTAATATCTTTACTAATGCCTAATTTCTTCCAATAAAACAAAGCGTCAAAAATCAATATACATGTACACATATTCGTGAAATAAATATGATTTATATACAAAAACAGATGGAGTATTTACCGTGTAGGATTATTTCGATGGTCTGAGCGTAAGAAGATATAGTAAATACCCACCAGACTGTTTTCGGGGAGCAAGGAAACATACTGGACCCCTTTCTTGTATTTGAAATAGGGATATGTACACTGGAACCTCCCTTAGCAGACACCTCTGCCACCTCTCTATTGAGGACACCGAAGTTCAGTCTCAAATGGTCACTTATAATTCATTTTGACCTCTGTAATCAGGACCAACTACCGCAGTCCCTAAGAATTAGATGTCCTTAGAGAGGTTCCACTGTAGGCCTATTTACCCCATTCACGGACGTGACCAAATTTTCCGATTTTAATTCCAAATAATTTTCCATTCCGATTTTGCTCCGCCGACAGTAGGGACAACTCTTCATTAAAATAGTTGCCCAGTCCCCGGACAGTAGGCCTACGTTTTTCTCCCATAAAGAAACATGTTTATTTGCCATTAGGCCTATACCTGAAGATCAAGATTAATCGCTTTTACGTCCAAAAACTGAGAGAGGATGTGACCCCTGGTGGTTGTTGATGATCCTTTTGTCGGTTGCCAAAAAAGAATATGTCCGAGAATTGGGACATACTGTCCGAGAATGGGAACATAGTGTCCGAGAATGGGACCATAGTGTCCGAGAATAGATACTTTTAAACTGACAAGAGTTTATCAGAAACCTCAAACAGGTGTGAGCAAAAATTATTAATTATTTTTTCAAAGGATGCTTTGCTGGCAATAACAATGGGGGCCAGAAGCAATTACTGGAAATACTGCCATGCCTTTTTTCTCAATGATTAACAGCCTACATTGAACATATATGGTACTTTTACAACATATTTTTTATCAATTATATTTGAAGTGGACTAGTACGCTCAGGACTCATTTGAAAATTTCTGAAAATCAGGACAGAGACATCCGATTCGGTGACAGGTTGGAAGCCCTACAAATGGCACATAAAGTAGGCCCCTATTTGTTTTTCAGATATGATATCAGTGGATGGAAAGTTTCAAACTTGAATCTCATTGCCAACCAAGACCAAGAAGAACTAAGTGACTGCATGAGCATGCATCCAGGGAATGTTAGACATATGTCATTCTCTCCGTCGAACCCATGGCTGAATACTTGTGCGGCGTTCGGACAATACTACCAGTGGCTCGTCGACTTTCTGGTGCTGGTTTAAGCTTGACTCTCGCACGTTGGTTATCTGGGATAAGGACAGTGTTCTGGAATGATAAGAAGAGAGGCATGTTTCATCCACAAATAGCACAACAAAAATCAAGAATGGATGATTAATGCTGCAATAAATGTCTAGGATAGTCGCAAACACTTATCTGGGACTTTATTCATTCTACGAACTCTCTAGCTTACGGATGCGTAAACTTGTCCATTTGCGCAGAGCAGCAAATTGCTCACTGTCAGCCTGACAAAGGAGTTGCGTAGCCTTAGTTACGGGTGCTTTGTGAAGGTCCATGATCTTGGCTATTCTACAACATTGTACATGCAACCAACCTGTACATGGATTAAAAGCCGCCGTGTGGGCCTGAAGTATTTGCCAAAAGAGAGGTGTATGTTCCAGACAACCCAAACGGCATATAAGCCACAACAACAAAAGCAAATAGCAAATGGTTACAATCACCACTGGCTGAATTTGTGAAGCTAAGCAAATGTAACTGCTGAGAGTTTAGTGCAGATGTGCTGAAAGTAAGAAATGGCCAGATACCAAGACTCAGAAGATATACATGTATTGCAATGTTGTTCTTTGTAAAATTAAGCGCAAAAAAACTGAAGATAAAACATTAAAAGAGCTTGTGTCACATGTATGATGTCGCCCCTGTAAGTTGTCCACAAGTATTCATTCATTGGTGTGATAAAAATACCCTTTTAGAAACTTCTGACTTTATGTTTTAGCGACTGAGAGACAAAGCATACAATCTACGACATTGAGGGAGTAAAAGATAAGAAGAGTGAGATTCAGAGAGATGGCAATAACGTTTAACTAGCATATTGACTAGTGAGTTTGGGTACTACGGCTGGGGTAGTGAGTTTATGTACTGTATGGCTTGCCGTTCAAAGTTTCCTCGTATCAAGAAATTATATCAGCAGTTGAGATGAGATGAACAATAGAAACATGCCAACTGCGATAAAACGATCAATAAATCAATAGTATTCAGGCCTTTATTGGCCTTGGATGATATTAGCAATCAAATCAGTTCTGTCTCGTACAAATATCTGCATTTCCTGAAAATTTTGCCACAATATACGACCTCCTTTTTGAGTACATGTAATCCTGCTGAAACCACAGATTGGATGGCGGCAAAAATAGATAAGCGAACGATCTATTTTTGATGGCGGTGAGTTCCTGCTGACACCACAGGCTGGATGGCAGTAATAAGAAAATCGATCAAAATTAATTCATTCTTCACAGGTGTCACACGACACCAGCAATCAAATCAGTTCTGCCTGGTACACATATCTACAATCCCTGAAATTGTTGCTAATATACGTGGCCTATTTTTTGACCTAGTGCTGCTGAAACTATAGGAGCAGTCAGCCGCGCATATTGCCAACAGATGGCAGCAAAGTCTTAGCGGACCAATGTACAGGAAAATCTACGTGACTGTTGCTCGATCGATAAGACTGGGTCCGCTAGTAGATGCATTGAATTGGGCCGTAGGGACACCTAGTGGTCATCTCGCTGACAGCTCCTATTGGATGGGGGTAGAGAGAAAATTGATTCTGGCTTCATAGGCTTTGGATGACACCAATATACAAATCAGTTTTGTCTTGTATACATATCTACAATCCCTGAAGTTTTGCCACGATTATAGCCTATAACCTCCTTTTTGAGTTAATTATCCTGCTGACACACAAATTGGATGGTGGTAAAATAGGCTTCAGATGTCATCAGTAATCATACTATAATTTGAGCAAACGTTTGTCTGTTTGTTTGTTTGTTTGTTCCCCTACTCCTCCGGTGTCCTTGGGCCGACCTTCGCCAAACTTGGTGGGTGGATATAGGTTGACCCCAGAATTGCCCTTGAGGGGTTCATTTTAGGGAAGGTCAAGGTCGTTGGGGTCAAAGGTCAAATGTTTATTTTTCGGAGGTCCTTGGTAAAATCGGGTAACCTCTGGATGGCAGACATGGGTCGAGTTGGGCGAAGGTCAACGTCAAGGTCAACGGTCAAATGCCTATATATCTCTATGGTCCTTGGCCCTATCAGGTCAAGGTCAAGGTGAAATGTACCATAGCCTCTGCCCCCCATCTATGCCCCTGTGCGGCCGGTAGGCCTACGGCATCTACAACTCATCAAAACGTGCTCATTTCGACAATATGCTCGCCCCAACATTGTGCCCGCCCCACGGGTACTTTTGACTAGTATAGATCTACAATTCCTGAAAGTTTTGCCACAATACATAACCTCCTTTTTGACTTATCTTGCTGACACCACAAATTCGATGGTGGTAGAGTGAAAAGTGATGAGAAAATTGATCAAAATTCTAGGCTCTGGATGACACCAGTTTTCAAATCAGTTCTGTCTTATCTTGGAGGAATTATACTTCCTCCAAGGTCTTATATACATATAATTCCTCCAAGGTCTTATATACCGGTACCGGTACATATCTACAATTCCTGAAAGTTTTGCAACAATGTATGACCTCCTTTTTGAGTTATCCTGCTGACACCACAGACCGAATGGCGGTAATGAGAAAATCGATCAAAACTTACACTTCACAGGTGTCAGATGACACCAGTAATCAAATCAGTTCTGTCTTAAGTATAGTATACATATCTGCAATTCTTGAAAGTTTTGCTACGATATATGACCAACTTTTTGAGTTACCCTGCTGAAACCCAAATAGGATGGAGATAGAGAGAAGAGCTCGATAACAGCATGGAAGATCAGCCACCAGTTGAGGGTGTTTGGTCCTAAAAATAATATCTATCGACTATTTCATACATCTGAATGGTGAAACGACTTGTTAGAGCTGGTGTTCACTTCTTGGTCATACCAGGTTCGCATTTGATGCCAATTTTGTTGATGAACCACAAAACTCGCAAAACGATAATCATCTCTCAACAGGGGAGAGAGAAGGGGAATATTCACCCAGCACCAACCCTATCATTCCATGACAACATGAACCAGTGAGAAAAACGTAAAAAGTGTCGAACTTGTGCAAGTACCGTACACAAGAAATGTGAAGTGGATGAAAATGTAATGAAAATCTACTAAAACCACAACAAAATGAATCACTAAACCTTTGTTGTATTCAGGAGTCGGATTTTATTATAATCCCGAGGTGGGATAAGGATAGTGTTCTGAAAAAAGAAATTTTACATTATTGGGTCTTATAAAGGTTTATACGGTTTATCAATGCTGTTACCGGTTACTGACGTCACAATGTGTTTGATAATATGCCATAACAAACAAATGAAAGTGTAACTTCAGAGAAGATCATAGGGTAAGTTATTTCAAAACAACACACCCGACCCGTTATCTGGTTATTCTTGTGAAAAATGGAAACAACTGGGAATGTGAAATATGGGGTTAGTATAACATGTGCACCAGCAAACAGCTGACGGCTTACCCATACTGCTAGCGATGCTAGCTGGTCCTGGTTTTATATGTGACCACCAATACTCCTGACAATTAAAAAATTTTCAAACATATTTTGGTGAAGCCATCTGCTGTCATGCATGCATGAGAATTTTGTCACAATACATGATCCTGAAATTCTTTCACAAAATATACCCAATTACCTTTCCGCTGTGCCATTCTACTATATTCTCTTCTTTCTTCTGCCGTTTACGATCCTGAAAAGTGAAGGAGAAAGTTTTTAGGAAATGAAATCAGGAGCGTAACCCCCGTTGGCGTCCGGTTCATAAGAAGACCGGAATCCGCCGGAATACACCGAAATACTGCCGAAAACACGATACAAATAGTTTAATTTCACTCTTATGCTGTAGCTATGGTATGTATTAATGGATAGGAGGCAGATGCGGGCAAGATCAGCCTAAAAATCCACACAGACAACTTCAGAAACATCGCATCAGGTGTTTTCGGCGGGCGGCCAGCGGTCGCCATCTTGGATGCGTGTTTGAGGTTAATCCAATATGGCGGCGATCGATCGCCGAAAACACTTGTCGGGCGATGTTTCTGTTAGAATGAGTTGGATATTGAGACTGATATTGTACATTTTTGCATTGGATTGATATGATACATTGTCTCACTACTAATAATACTGAAAAGAAGCCTTTTAACCCTGTTTTCGGCGATATTTTGGTGTATTCCGGCGTATTTTGGCGTATTTCGGTGTATTCCGGTCTTCTTACGGACCCGTTGGCGTCCACTTCCACGAAATTGACACACCTCCGGTCGCACCAATGTCATGTCACCCTCCTGCACCAATGCCGACTGTGGACTCTCAGAAAATTGGGGGCGTCCTTGAATGGGGTAAATATTCCTAGTTCAAAGGCATGAAAGGGGCCCAAAATGTGACCCCACTCCCCGAAGACAGTACAGGTATGGTACTTTTCTGTCTTTTTGTACAAATCTTGGGAGTTGACAGAATGACAGTGCAAGGGTTCATTTCAAAGATAGTTGTACTTACAAAGTGACTAAAAATACAGCTGGCAGGAATCCACAAAATAATTGATAAAACCAGAATGGTACCAACTAGGTTATCTCGCATGAACTTCACTGAAAGAACAAGAAAAGACACTGTAAACCATGGCATGTCACTGAAAGAACAAGAAAAGACACTGTAAACCATGGCATGGCATGGCATGCTGAGGGATCACGGCATACCATCAGAACCTGGATTACCAAACACAGTACCAATTCAGTTAGAATTATGACGAAATATTCAAAATTCAGAACTGCCAATCAAAACTTAGACCACTTCTTCCTATGCACCGTAGGCAAGTTGAGTAGACAATGAAGGTGACCTGGCAGTCTAGGAAAACCCGTCGGAAGTCGCTGAGAGATTGCCTGTGCACTGATCTGCTACTGTTCACCTGTTACGTACATATAGTACACTTCAGCTATTGAAATGTGCGGGTTCACCAAGGCCATTAACCCTTTCCTCAAACGCGACATCCGACAGGTTTTCCTAGACCGCCTCACAAATTGTGAGCGACCTACCAACAACATCAATTGATAAATCTTCAATTATGTTCCAGAGTCTTTCAACCATATCCTCAACCTGCACCTCACAGACACCCTGAAAAGGAAAGCAGCATCCATGCACACTTACTTCTCAAAATTACTAGAATTTGCTTCCTGTCTAAGGATGCAGTTGGTTCGAATGGTAAAGATCATTACGGCTTTACAGTATCCAGACGGCGGATCACGTGACTGATCTAGTAGCCATGGTTGCACAAGAACATCCGCTGCCATCGGGTAAAAGAGTTGTGAAAGCAACGTGCTGATAGGCTATAAAACTCGCACCAGGCCCCGACGCCATCTGTGGACCAAATGCGGTGACTTCTACGAAGTGAAGCAGTTGTGGAGAGCGAGTAAACCGATGGGGACGCGACTCACAACTGTGTAGGGAGTTTATATCCAGACACACTAATTCCTAGATTAACACATTCCCCGCCATTGACGAGATTTTTCGTCAATTGCTTCAGGACGGTTCCCCGCCATTGACGAGAATTTCCGGCAATTGTAGTTACAGCCACCAACCGATAGATGGACCCACTGGCGATCTTGTCTCACTGTGCTTTCGCCGATCTCATTGAACACGGCCTTGAAATAGGTGGAGGTTTGTTTGTATTGTAGTGTGGTTTAAACCAACATGGCGGTGCTCGGGAGGCGTTTTCTCCATTTTTTGCGAAAAAACGTGTGTATTTGTGAAAATAGAAAGTTTTCTAAAGCTTGTGGAAAGAAAGTGGTTGGACTTAGAACAAAATGGTTTGTGGTATCAGAAACAACGAGCTATGATCTTTCTATTGACATGTTCTTTGTTCCCATATCTCAAGTGATAAATTTTCTTGAGAAATTTGAAATTTGATAAAAATCGCTAAAATGCTGGCGCTGGCTAGTTACTTTTTTAAAAAAAGCTGGCGGGGAATGTGTTAAGGATGCAGTTAGTTGTAATATGGCTATATGAAAATATTGTACCTCTTCGCAGTACCCGTGGACACACGGCCGACCATTGGACAGATTCATGTACTTAAAATCCTTGTTCATTCTTGGTTTGCAGGAGTTGTTCGTATTCTTTTGCATACAGCAAATCATACATGACTGTTCCACTGAAACAAACAGTAAACTTCACTCAGGTGAGATTGCAGAAGCAGAAGGGATATCTGTATCTCCTTTCTGAAGCAACAACAGCCCATTTCTTCTGAAAAGGTCCTAAAGTCAAGAAGGGCTTCTTCCTTTTTGCTTTTAAAAGTACCGAAGTAAGATAAATTGAGGATAGAGAACTAAAAAGCTGACCAACCTGTATCACAAGCACATGGTTCCTCACCGATTACTTTACAGAATGGTCTACACACACCCTTGAAACATGACCCACTGAAACACAAGCAGGAAATCAGTGATTTACAATGAACCATTGTGTGAATTTACCATTGACCGGTTCATATTTGTGACCCGTGACAGCAAAATGAGTCGGAATGCACAAAGAAGACGCACGATGACACCAACGGTTTGTTGATTTCATGACTGTCTGCCCATTGTGAAATATGACTTTGTCCATTTCTGTAATTGTCCTCCGGTGTGCATGTGATCTTGGGTCGTCTTTCCAGCACTTTCCAACTCATTTGGCTATCAGGGGTCACATTTTGCTCGCTAAAATTCAGGTATTCACAGAATCAAACTCGTGGGATACTTACAAGTCAACGCATTGTGTGTAGTCATTTTTCGGCTCTGGCTCTGGACAGTCGACGCTGGTTCCAGTGACTAGAGTTAAGGATTGAAACTGAAACTTGACACTTCATGATACGAACTATGCACACATTCCCTACTTCTGCAGTAGTTAGAAAACAATTCTGTCTTTGCCCAATTCAAATGCTTGGGAGAGACTTTGTCATCCGTCACATGGGTACCAGTACTCAGTCGTGACAACCAACCAGGCTGTTGAGTTATGGCAGTCCCACCTTCACAACATACGGGTGTATTATTTGGGAAACTAACAGGCATCACTAACTTTTATGAACAGAAAAGGCATACCGTAACATAAAACTGCTTAGATTCGGAGATTGGATTACTCACAGGGTGCTTAGGGATGCCTCGTTTAACATGGGTCATTGAACCATCTTTTTTTGAAGATGGGAATTTGGCCTAGTGGTTAAGGCATGCTGCCCCTGAGTGCTGGCGATTGATGCCATGCAAGGGTCTGTGGGTTTGAGTCTGATAGGAAGCTCACCTTAGAAACCTGTTATTATTTCATGCCCTTTTACGAACAGAACATAACTAAAAGGATATTTGCACACAGCATTCCCTGTACATGTGATGCCTTCCCCAACCGGCGAGGCTTCATGGCATATCGTACCCTTCGGCGCTAACTTGCAGTTTTGACAGCAGGCGTGATTGGAATCGCTAGAATTGGAGAGAAATGAGAGAGACCATGATGGGATATTCACGTGTTGGACGGTCTTCAGTTTGGTAGGACAAATTTAGGGACACATTTTTAGACAATAATCTCCAAGTATAAATGCCTGCTTCAACATCAGAAAATTTGAACCAAACACTGGCTTTAGATCATATTAACATAAGTCAAGTGTGATATTTTACCTGCAGGTGGCCCGCTGGCGGAGTTTACAATCTTTGTTACAGCACGGATCTGCATCTTGTTGACCAAGAATACCCCCGTCACAGTCCTCCCCTATTTCAATCTTGTTGTTACCACAGAATGCTTTTTCTGGAACTGTAGAGTTAACGAAGTTTTGACCACATTCAAAATGATAGAAAATTGTTCACTGGTCATCAGTTTACTTTCCTTCTACCACTGCTGTTCACTACTATTGTCAACCTGCAGAGACGTACATTTCATCTGTTGTGTGCTGTAAGGTCGTTAACCCTTTCCTGGGTTGTGGCATGCGCCTACTTTTGCTAGATCGGGTCACATATTATCTTCTTCATTGAAGCTTAAGCATCATCATACAGCAGAAACAGCCCCACTCCACCATAGACCGGTTTTCTGCTCTGTGATGTCGTGACGCTGCTATGGCGTTACAAATGTAATGTACTAGCGTCGCATACAAAAATGCACTACTTGACCGCCTGACGTCATAAACACATAATGTCTGGTATTGAAGTGATTAAAATAGAACATGGTGTACATACTGTAGCGGGCAAAACACTGGTTGGATTTTGATCTGAGGACAGCAGCAATATTTCTCCTACTGCATGGCGAGAAATGCTGAAAAAGGAAATATCATGTGATAAAATCATCTTTTGACAGATGTCGTAAATCTTACTGTGGCGGATAGAACTACACTACGTAGGTCAAGACTGAGTTGGCACTTCTGTTGAAGGAGCAAAAAAGGGAAGTACTTGACTTCAACAAGAGGCCCATGGGCCTTGCACTCAGCTGACTATGACCTGGCAACTAAGACTGCCTTTCGAGTCGAGGTAAAGCTAGATGAACATACCTTGTTATTTGCTTCATACCCCGACACCGAATATGGGAACATGATGTATTTTCCCCCTTTGTAGGCAGAGGGGGAGCAGTCACCTTCTGGATCGTGCTCACTGCCCCAGTTATGCCCTGAAAAGAGGTGGAAACAGTAGAGACTGTAATTGTTTACTCTTCAGATTATAGATGATTCGTGTCAAATGAGTGCAAAATGAGCTCCTAACAGCAGCCTAAAAGACTCACCAAATTCGTGTGCAGTGACGAGATCAGCTTCTGATGTAAGGATGCGGTTACCGTAGCGATTTTTCCCACTGCTCCATCCCGAGTTGAGTGAGTAGGTTTCCCCACCATCATAGTAAGCTAGAAATACATGTTCAAATTATAACAACTTTCAGTTTATGACCCATTCCTCAGCGATTTCAAGAGTTCTAACTAATTCATGGCCATGTCCCTTGTAAATTGTCCCTCAGATGCTGGGAAAATCGCACAACGGCCTTCAAGATTTCAAAATTTTCTGGGGGAGAAGCCCCAGACCCCCCACCTTCAGTGCTTGCCTTCATCATTCATACTTTGATAATTTGATACATCTCTGCCTATGGCAGAGGTGGAAGCATGATATCACCCACTATTAGGTTACTGAGGATGCCCATTTTGAATGACCTTGATGATGAGAGGTCAAGGTCAAAGCCCTGTCATGCCTGTAAGGTCCTCTTAAACAAGCGGGAACCATCAGACATTTACAATGTCATCTTGTTAGAAAAGGGTCTACACAAATCGGCCAATCCGAAGGATCTTGAAAGCGATCGATTAGAGGGATCTTTAAGTCGGTCAATCAAAGCCCGGATCTTCGCAAGTCGGCTATTTATCGTTTCAAATGCATCGCACTTTCGCCTAATGCTGATGTCAGGTCGCACTGCGATTGCCTGCGCTGCGACAGAACAGTCGGCATCAGGTGTCGCAATCACGGTCAGGTCACAAAAACGAAAAATGTAAGCCGCTCTCACACGTGCGACAGTTGGCCTGCGTTTAATTGCGATAGACAACCGCAGGTGTGCTGTCGCAAATTAACGCAAACTATCGCAGACCTTGCGATAATATTGCAGACAGTCTCATATAATCGTGGAAATGTTCTCATATAATTTGGAAATGTTCAAAAAATTAAACCTTGTCGCATACTTACCACAAAGCCACCGCAGATTTGTCGCAAAATATATATCGCACAATGTCGCGAAATATCGTTTATAACCCCAACCATTATCGGTGTCGACTTCAAACTCCTCACAGCGTCACCTGTCTCCATTCTTCCGACCTACTGACACTGCCACCAGGTCCCTACTTTCCCGGCGGAGGATCGTAGTTCCAATCACGGGCCATTGGAGAGCTGTCAGAGGAGAATTTCAAGCACAGAGGAGGAAAAACACACAGAAGTACTGTACACACATAGAGCTTCCGAAGGAAGTGAAGGGTATGCAAGCATATCAACACTACCGCCACGAAAACATCCAAACTTCAAGAGCCGGTTTCGCCCAGAAAAACCAATGAAATAACTTTCTAGACGGGCTCTAATGAAACGTGAGATTCTTATTTTTATCATACCGCAAGAGAACGTCAGCCAATCACAGCGTGTCATTTACGGTCACGTGCCATGCGATAATTTTCATTATTTCATGGCATTATTTCATGTTTGGCCGTCGGCAGTGTCATCGTGCATGTCATGACGTTCTCCGTCAGACAACGACGATTTTGGCATGCAGGAAATACCGTAGGAGATACAATACAACCAGCAATCTGTAGATCTTGTGCAAGTTTAATCTGTAGATCTTGTCCAAGTTTACGTGAACTACGAAGGTAGGCCTACATCCATGACTGGGTGTGCCTGCATCATGTGCATCATCCATTGCCGCCGTTTGTGTTTGTTTGTTTCACACTGAGGCAGGAGCGTCGGATCCTTATCCTACTCCGCCACTTTGCCCTTCCTCCAGCCGGCCGATAGGCGGCCGTGCCGTGGGCGTGGCGCAGGCCCACATGTAGGCCTCCATACCGGTATTAAGTCCTACGATCGAAACACGGTGTATTCGGCAACCACAGCCTTTTTGTTTTAGCATGTGCCAAGAAAGGATTCTTTGATTCGTGTATTTTTTCGCCTTGTCCGGTCGGGCCCATTCCATCACCTCAGTAGGCGGGGGTCGAAACCAAGCACAGGGGGTCTGAATGTCTCAGACGAATGATATACATGTACTCCGATGACTTCCGACACAGATTTTTGAATGTTTTGGCTGCAGAACTTCTGTAGTTAGTAGGCCTGCGCTGCATGCCAGGGTAGGCCTATACACCTCCTCGCTATAAAAATCATCATAATGTTCAAAGTTGAGGTATGATAAAATAAATATTTCACGGCAAGCCAGGAAATAATGGAAATTATTCGTCAGGTCAAAAAATCATTTCCCTCGGCTTCGCCTCGGGAAATAATTTTTTGACCTGATGAATAATTTCCATTATTTCATGGCTTGACGTGAAATATTTATATATTGTCAACAAACACTATTTATCGCGCTTGCAGGTCACCAACGTTGTCTGATCTGAGCGAGTCGTTTTTTACATCATTTCACCCGTTTCGCTGTGCGGCGGCCATTTCGTACAATGCATCCACCCAGGTCAGACTGGTACTCTATACCAGCGAAACACTCAGCAAATCATACAGCGGAGCAGTACGCGGGCAGGAGACCAGTGTACAGGACAGGGTGCATGCTTAATACAAAATGGCCGCCGCACCAGCGAAACGGGTAAAACAATGTACAAAATGACTCTCTCAGACAACGTTAGTGGTCTGCAAGCAGGATAATTAGTGGTTGTTGATAAAAATAAGAATCTCAAGTTTCATTAGAGCCCGTTTAGTAAGTTATTTCATTGTTTTTCTGGCTGAAACTGGCCAATGAAGTTGGGGTGTTTTCGTCGCGATAGTGTTGATATGCTTGCATACCCTTCGCTTCCTTCGGAAGCTCTATGGGTGTACAGTACTTCTGTGTGTTTTTCCTCCTCTGTGCTTGACATTCTCCTCTGACAGCTCTCCAAGGGCCCGTGTTCCAATACATTCCAAATGGGATTGAAATGTTTCATGCATGGGCACGTACACGAAACGTTTCGTCGACCTAATTTTATCTGATTGGTAAACAGAAGCACGTGAACAAAGGACGCCCTCTGATTGGTTAAGAGTGTGCGAAAGTGAGAGCCTAATCACATCCCATGCCTGTAAAGTTCCGCGAACAAGCTACCTATTCTGATCATTTACAGCATTTATTCGTCTCGTCCAAAAGTAGGCCGCGCATGCTCGGTAGGAAGTAGTTTGTGTCGACTTGTCGAAGACCTACCGCAAACTGTCGCAGTTACAACCGCAAATTGTCGCCAATATTGCGATTATGTACGACAGACGGGCAGCAGGTATAATTTTTTTGTCGCAGATTTGTCGCAAATAACCGCAGACTGCCGCCTTCTTATCGTATATCTCACGTTTATTTGGGATAATTTGCGGTAAAGTGCGATAAGCTGCGACAATATTTTCGCAAACTGTCGCAGACATTTGCGATAGGAATAGCTTTCCTATATAAAGC
The DNA here is from genome assembly GCA_002633025.1 of Notospermus geniculatus. Taxonomy (NCBI): domain Eukaryota; kingdom Metazoa; phylum Nemertea; class Pilidiophora; order Heteronemertea; family Lineidae; genus Notospermus; species Notospermus geniculatus. The sequence continues at coordinate 492,284 of NMRB01000181.1, read as the reverse complement.
GCTGAGATCGCTTGCCAGCATCACTTCTCCTGGCGCAGGATTGTCGCAGCTATTGTCGCAGATTGTCGCAAACAGCCGCAAGTGAACGCCAAAAATCGCTGACACTTTCTGCGACACTTTGTGCGACACCTCTACGACACTTCTGCGACAAATCTGCGATAATTTCTGCGATTGTTTGCGTAACGTAAAAATACAGTCGCACGCAAATTGTCTGCAGCCTCTTCAGTCGACACCGATAATTTGGGGTTATAAACGATTTTTTGCGACATTGTGCGACAATCTGCGGTTGCTTTGCGATAAGTTGCGACAAGGTTAAATTTTTTTAACATTTCCAAAATTTCACGATTATACGCGATTGCCTGCAATGTTATCGCAAGGTCTGCGATCGTTTGCGACAGTACACCTGCGATTGTCTATCGCAATTAAACGCAGGCCAACTGTCGCACGTGTGAGAGTGGCTTTAGATCATCGTGGAACAAGCAGCATCTGGGCGCAGGGAATCGTAACCGTGTTCAAGTCACCTGCGACTACAGCATCGCAAAAGTCTGGCAGTCATGAGACTTGTGATCATGTGACTTTTTCAAGATGGCAGCGTCCATGCAGGGTATGAAAATGCTGATCACTGATTGGTTTTAAACCAATCAGTGATCAGCAATAGACCAACTTTCGGATAATCGCACGACGTCGTAACTCAAGTCAGGTCGACTGCGACTGGATTACGCCCGTCGGGATCATGATTCGTCGTGGCGCAGAAGTTGAACATGTTCAACTCTTGCGATTCGTGATCTTTTGGATCGGCAGCTGATCCCGATCGTCGCAGGCGAGACGCAACTGCAGTCATGCCACACCATATCGGCGACTGATTTGTTCCACGCGGTCGTGCCTCAGACGCAAAGTGATCCGGAAAAGTAGGTCGGCGCCTGTTCTGTGCCATCGTAAGGTCGACCTGACATCAGCATAATGGGGACCCTAGCCGACTTTCTCAGTAGGTGTCACTAGTGGTTCAAACTATTGAAATGAAACTGATATTGCGGTCCTGATCAATTTCCCACACAAAAGGCGTCCATTGTATAGGACCTGGTTTCTGTGACCTGCCCTCGAGTACATTCGAGTACATGTAATTTGTTTTTTCTCTCAAAATAGGCCTCCTGGTGACATACGACATAAATAAAGCGGCCGGCTCGCGGCTGATCCGTGTTGAGGCCCGGTGCGGTGACTGCGAGATGCCCGCATTTAGTCCCCTTGAAGATGAGAAGGTCTATCAGTTGGTTTAGATTGTGAGAAACTTTGATTCTTGGAATCTGTTCTGCCCAAATTCCCGAAATGGTAAGACGTTCTTGCCTACATTCTTTCTGTAATTCCATCACAAAGGCGAAGCAAAGAACTGGGGAAAATTTCGGTGAAATTCCCCCTATGCAACTTTCGCAAGGGGTCTATATAACAATACACATGCAATATCTGGGATTACATCCAACAGTAATCTGAAAGACCTGAAATGAAGCATATTCTGAAAAGAATTAGAATCTGCACCCTTGACAACATACATGTATTTAATGATAAAGTACATGCCTAGTCTATTGTGGCCACAAAAATTGGCTGATTGCAGCCTCCATTTTGGATTTTTCAGCCATTTTATGATTGCTTTCATTTGAGTCATCCAAGAAAATGATGTGGGAAGCTGTTTTTAGGCTCTGTGTCCTCAAATACAATGAAAGTGATGACGTGTGTGCGTCAGTTTGGTGAAAAAGTAGCCCATATTCGGGGAAAAAGTTGGATTTTAGCGGCCATTTTGAAAAATTCCACTGAACCGACCTCAAATACAATTTTTTGTCAAAAATTTTGTCATTTTTGTTGATTCTGTGTCAAATGGCCATAGAAAACACTAGGCGTTTTTACTTTTTCAAAAAAAAGGATATTAGTGCCCACCCCTAGTGTTAGTCAGTAGTTTAACTTTAACCTTTCGCCATGAAGCGGAGCGCAGATCGACCTTGCGACTGGAAGCAACTACCGGCAATGGCGTTTCCGGCAACGGTGGGCGACTGGCTGGAAACAGCAGCAACTGATCAGTTGCTCAAACAGGTCGATGTACGCACCCCGGCAACGCTATTGCCGACCATTGCCGCTAGTTCCGGCCAGTTGCTCATGTTCTACTCGTTTTCCAGTTCTCTTCAAGGGCGGCGCACACGAGCGACTTTTTGAAGGAGACTACCCCACCGACTGCCATAACGACCGGAATTTGTGGATTTTGTCGCCTAGTCTGCGGACCGTAGATCATCCGACCAATCGACTACTAGTAGTCGTGGGACAAGCCTCAGTGGTCGCTCGATCGATCGGCGTGATCTGAAATCCGGTCGGAAGAATAGTAGTCGCATCGTTTGCGGTCATTTGGTGCACTGGTCGATTTTACTGGTCGGCCTCAGTGGTCTCTTACCTAATCGCTAGGCCTGCGGCGTATCATGAGCAAAATTACGGCCAAAACGTGTCTTCTGCAAACAGCTGGAGCCATGGTGGAAACGAATTTGGTTTTCAGTTTTTTCTTCTTTTATATGTTGCTGGTAATCAAATGATACAATGTAATCGACGTTCTGATTGGTCCAAAATCCGCCAAATGTAATAGGCCGGTGAGCGACCAAACGCACGAGGGAGACTAAAAATCAAAACCGGCGCATTTTTGGTCGCCAAGGCCGACGAACTTGGCGACCTGTCGGGCGACAAAGAGACGATGACATTTTTGGCCGCAAACGCCCCGACGTGTCGCCAGACTGGTCGTCGTCTTCAGTCTTCAGAGAATTTGAGATTTTCCAGTTTTGTAGGAAATTTTGATGCCATTAGATAAAACTAACCTTAGGATATGGAATTACAAAATTTTGGAACTTTTTGTCTTACCTGGGCAGAAATATTGCGTACATGTATTTTAATAATACATGTAATAATAATAATTTATTAGATTAAAATGCTACAATAATGTATATCAAACATTTCTTGAGCATTGTACATAAGTGATATTAAACATAAAAGAAACATGGAGTGCTAAAAAACATTATTAAAATTGGTCGAAATGTGCCCTAAAAAGATGTGTTTTTAGATATTTTTTTTTGAAACAGGGCGTGCCTGTGAGCTCACGCAGTCTCATGGGGAGGGAGTTCCACAGCCTCGCAGCCAGAACACCCAGACTCCGGTCACCATAGGTCCCCTTGACACGTAGACGTGGAATTTGGAGGACCCATGGGTCAGATGATGACCGTAATCGGCGCCCGGGCGTATGGAGGCTGAGGAGCTCCCTCAGGTACACTGGACTGTCCTCCCGGTGAAGCGTGTTGTGTGTCACCAGGAGGACGCGGTACTCAATGCGTGATCTCACAGGCAGCCAATGCAACTCTTTTAGAATGGGTGTGATATGTTCCCTCTTTCGACACTGCTTTAGAAGCCTGGCCAGATAAACTAATGTCCATGACTGTACCTTGATAAAATTTAAAAACTGTCGCAATATACTAGCAATGCCGGAGATCCCAAAATGCTTGTAAATACACGGTGACCATCCAGAACGAGTTGTTCCCAAAAGAAGCCGCGTCGAAGGGAAAAGAGAACTGGACGATGTCGAATAGGTAACATTTCCGAATGATGATGTTGTATACGAATGCAGTGCAGTTTATTTGAAGTTGCAGACAGTGTGTCGCACATTCTGGAAAAAGTTTTGCGGCATCCTTGGTTTGAATCAGTTTTCCTGCAGGTGCCGCTGCTTGCGATTTGAAATAAGCACTGGAGGTAAGATCTGAAAAAAGAACGTTCGGATCTAATACAGAGTTTTTGGAATCCATTTAGTTACGGTTAAGGGAGTACGAAATAACAGTGGAAAATAAGACGTGGGAAATTCTAGAATTTTGCACGAATTTTTCAATATCTCAATTTGGGAGAAAATGTTTCCCAATTTTGAGAAATTTTCATAAAATGACATGACATTTTCTGTGATTTTTCGGGCGATATTTCTCAAAATGAGAAAAAAATCTCTCCCAATTGGAGAAATTGAAAAATTCGTGCAAAATTCTAAAATTTCCCACTTCTTATTTTCTACTTTTATTTCTTACTCCTTTGATTTTCTATTGTCTGTGTCCCAACAATATTATAAGAGTATCGGCCTAAACTCACAATTAGTCTCCTCATACATCCTCAATGTCGCCTCATGACGATCAGGGACGTCATTTCCCTTTTCGCGGCGGGTGCGTCGTTCTGGTCGTTTGTTTGTCAGGCTCCGTTTTTTAAGGTAAATATGTTCGACTTCTCCAAAGGTTTCCCGATGTTAAGGAGGTAACGTGGAAATGAGGATATGAGGAAAATAATGTGGAATATAAGAGGAAAATGATTGCCAATTTGCTGAAGAGATCCAACATGGGGTTTTGGTCAGTCTGATGTCTGAGGTGTTTGAAATCACGTGATGGACATTTTAATTCAGTAGCTTCATGCCCCTAATTAAGATTCTTAAAATTGTTCATTGGAATTCCATTGCAATACTTATACAGACTCGTATTACAAATTCAAGTGTCCATGTGCAGCTAACTTTTTTCTCGCCGGTTTTAGACCCTTAAAATGTATTACCAATAGATAGAAATAATGGCACTTCTCAGTCTGATAAGCCTGTTCAGAATACGAGTAACGGCGTTTTCGGTAATTTTGATGGATTTGAGGCAAAATTTGACATATATGTCATTTCTGTGTTATCGTGATGTTATACAGTGTTTAAAATATAGCTATCTGAATGAGAGGGGCCATATTTCTATCTATTGGTAGGATACATTTATAGGGTCTAAAACCGGCGAGAAAAAAAGTTAGCTGTACATGGGCACTTGAATTTGTAACACAAGTCTGTATAAGTATTGCAATGAAATTCCAATGAACGATTTTAAGAATCTTAATTAGGGGTATAAAGCTACTGAATTGAAATGTCCATCACGTGATTTCAGATACCTCAGACATCAGACTGACCAAAAATCCATTTTGGATCTGTTCGGCAAATTGGTACTCAAAATCGGGCTGGCTCATGGACTTGCATCTGGTACATGGTCAATGGCGTGATTTAACAGCGTCGAAGGGGTATGGATGATAAACATGTTGGGATATACTATTATGACGAAAACAAGCATTTGCCTACTTAAGTCTCGAGTCGGGTCATCTTTCACCCCGGGTTTGGCCGTAGGGCGGTTGTCTAATTTGTGTGAATGCAATGTAGCAAAGCATGTAGGCTTGTGGAAGTCAAAATGTTCAGGTTCCAGGGTTTCGTTTCATTTTTATGCATGTATCGTTTGGAAACTTCATAACCCTTTTAAGGGTCTTATCAAAAATTCATAAGCGAGCGAAAAATGTACAACTAAAATTTCACGAAAAAGCCTCCTTTTCTCAGCTCTGTAGAGTGCGTAATATCCATCGAATTTCGTTGAACTCGCCATCCATCGAATTTCGTTGAACTCGCCATCAAACGGAAGCTTGAGATGTGCTCTCTCATTTCCAATCCTAAAATCTTGAGCTAAGTCCCAAATTATGTTGACAGATGGCCCTGAAGTAACCAATGTTTCATGGGTCCCAAGCACTCGTGACGAATGGTCCCCACGGGTACACAGTACTTGAAGTTACCGACAAGTGGCGCGTTCCCTTATTTGCATAAAGCCCGCCGCAAATCCACGTGTTTTCTTTACAAACTCCGCCTACTGTGTTCCCATTGGCTGGAATCGTTTCTCGGAAATCAGCTGTAATAAAATCTTGGTAACGGTTTAGAG
>NMRB01000181.1:455723-469876 GCA_002633025.1 Notospermus geniculatus | reverse complement strand
TGACAAGAATTCCTGAAGAGGAACGGAGAGATCAGTTGATGTCGAGATTGGATCATCAGGCGTATGTTGCTGTGGTGAATCTCCACCTACCTGAATCCATTCCTTATGTTGAGTTTTGTGAGAAACTGATCAGACGTTTAAACAACATCACCCGTGATGACTACAAGCTGCAGTTGAAGGCCCGCGTCCAAAGTGGATCGGAAAGTTATGAAATTTTTGCGGATAGTTTGCAGGAATTAGCCTTGAACGCCTATCCCAATGCAGGCTATGAACTGCAGCAGGAGATGGCTTTGGACCAGTTTTTGGTTGGCATCAAGGTGAATGACAGCAACAAGCAACAACTGTTGATGAGCTCGCCTAAAACCATTGAGGAAGCCATTAGAAAAGCCCGGCAGCTAGAGACGGCTCAATTTCTGATGAAACAAACCGTACCGTCTACCAAGTCATCCAAGGGAAATAGTTCATCCCAGAATTCTGTATCTGTGGCAGCCGTATCGTCGTCACAATCGAAAACCGAGATGTCTCAAGTGTTGGAGATGCTTAAGAAGATGGAATCGAGGTTGTCTGATCTTGAAAACAGGAAATCATCAAACGACGGTCTCTGTAGGATTTGCTAGAAGTCGGGGCATAAGGCAAACCTGTGTCCTACCGTTGAATGCTTCAAGTGTCATGAGTTGGGACACATGTCTCGTCTTTGTCCGAAGAATTCGGGAAACGTGAAACAGGGGTCGTCACGGGGCGGACAGACCTCGAGCCAGCATTAGATGCTCCGAAGATTTGTGAGGATGAGGTGATATTATTACCACAACGCCACCTCATTGCCTCAAGAATTTGGAAGGAATGACCTCCTGCAGACAGTCATTTGATATCGAGTGAGTTGACGGATCATCTTATCACCAGGGACACTGCATTAGTTGAACCTGTGGATGAGACTGGGCCCGCCTTGGGTAATCCAGAGGTGATCTGTAACTCGAACTCGATTCTCAACCCTGATGCTCCTGCTTTTGCACCACTGAAGTCCAGTAGTATGGAAACAGAACCATTGTCGATCGGTAATATCAAATTCAAGGACACCAGTTTGTACGTGAGTGGAAAAATACACGTAGAAGATGTTTCCAGTAGTGTGCTTTTAGATACGGGGGCCGGTCTAACTTTGGTAAGTAGCAAACTGTTTTACCACTCAAGTGGATCGTCTTCAAAAGAACTTCAGGACGTCGATGGATGTTTACAGTCAGCCACTGGTGAGGAGCTGAAGATAGTTGGTATGGCTGAACTTACCTTACGACTTGGATCCCTTGAATTTGTTCATCCCACTGTTATTGTTGAGAATTTGACTCATGAATGCCTTTTGGGTAGCAATTTCTTTACAGCCTATGACTGTGTTATTGACTATGGAGCAGCTGTTTTGAAGATCGGTGAAAATGAAATTCCAATACGGAAACGGAAAGAAGAGTCTAAAGTTTGCCGTGTCATCCTGGGCAAGAAGATTACCATTCCGGCCAACACTGAGATGATTGTTCCTGGACGACTTGCGAGGACATCAAGAGGATCACAAGGAAAGAACCACCTAGTGTCAGGATTGGTTGAAGCCAGACCAGGCCAAGGAAAAGAGAAGTTTACAACAGGACGTTCCCTGGTTCAATCAGATCATGGTAAGATACCTGTCAGAATTGCGAATTTTTCAGAGAAAGCTCTGACGATCTGGACCAACCAAACAATCGGAGTATTCAATCCAGTTGCGGAAATTGGTGTGCCTGAAGGCGTCGACCAATTTAAGTGTCCTGACTCTAAAGATTACCAACCTCCCAAAAGAATAAGACGAGCGAAACGGTTGAAAAAGTGAAAGAACATGACGAAAAGGAGAAGACAGCACAAGGTGAGAAAATTCCGACAGTGAGAGTAGCGACGGTTGATCAGCCGCGGACGTTAGAACGTCCCGAGTCCAACAAATCACCGAAGTTAAATGAAGCTGATCGTGAGCGTTTGGCTAGTCTGCTAGAGAAGTTGGAAATTAAGGATCTCAATCTTACTGAAGAACAGACGTCGGTGGTGACGGACCTGATTTCCAAGCATCAGTACGTTTACTCGATGGGTGATTTTGATCTGGGAAGTACTACGGTGATACAACATACCGTCGATACTAAGGATGCGGAGCCAATCAAACAGCGTCCAAGACGAGTACCACCTCACCAGCAACATTTTGTTGATGACACCATCAAGGAGTTACTCGACCGGGGATTGATTACCGAGTCACAGAGTCCGTGGAGTTCACCAATAGTTCTAGCGAAGAAGGCAAACGGAACATATCGTCTATGTGTCGACTACAGGAAGTTGAATGCTTGCACTATCAAGTCGGCACAACCCCTGGCCAGAATTGACGACACTTTGAACCGTCTTTCGGGGTCACAGTTCTTCACGAGTTTGGATTGTGCCAGTGGCTACTGGCAGGTTACCATGGCAACGGCAGAGGACCGCGCTAAAACTTCTTTCGTTACTGGAGTTAAACAGTACGAATGGAAAGTGATGCCATTCGGATATACCGGAGCTCCTGCAACTTTCACTCGTCTCATGAACATTGTACTTGGCGGTCTCGACTTTTGTTTGGTGTATCTCGACGACATCATCGTTCATTCGTCCACATTTGAGGAACACATCCGTCAGCTAGATCGAGTATTTACCCAACTGGGATCAGCCAATCTGAAGTTAAAACCGAGCAAGTGTCATCTTTTCCGGGACATGGTGAAATTCCTTGGTCACATTGTGAATGCGGACAGCATCTCTACAGATCCTGGGAAGGTGGAGAAAGTTGCGAATTGGCCAAATCCGACTTGTGTGTCTGATGTTCGTTCATTGATGGGTTTGGCCACATATTACCAGAAGTTTGTACCAGACTTTGCACATATTGCCGCTCCTCTGAACAATCTGACAAAGAAGAATGTTATCTTCAAGTGGTCGGAGGAATGCGAGACATCGTTCAAGACACTGAAGGATAAATTAGTTACTGCACCTGTAGCTTATCCAAACTTCAACGAGGATGCAGGAATGTTCATTCTTGACACGGACGCAAGCGACTTTGCCTTAGGAGGTGTTCTCTCTCAGCAACAGAGCGATGGAACGGAAAGGGTGATCGCTTATGGTAGCAAGACACTACAGGGAGGAGAGACGAATTACTGCACCACCAGAAGAGAGATGCTAGCCTTTGTCACATTTGCAGAATATTTTAGATATTACCTCCTCGGAAAACAGTTCCTCGTTCGGACAGACAACATGGCATTAAGATGGCTGTTAAATTTCAGGGAACCGTCGGGCCAGATTGCTAGATGGTTGGAAAGGCTGGCTGAATTCGACTACATAATTGAACATAGACCAGCACTTAAGCATGGAAACGCAGATGCGTTGTCAAGGAGACCCAGAAGGGTACGGCAGCATGGAGATTGTCCGTCTTGTGGACCAACGGATCGAATTGCAGTCAACACGGTACATCCTAAGAACAAAACTCCAACTGTTCCAGAATTAAATTTGACTGAAGACACACACAGGAAAATGACCCGGATATCCACCCAGTCCTCCAACATCTACGGCAGACAGAAGAACAACCATCTCAAGCCAGGTTACAGTCGAGCAGCGCTCTTGAACGTTGTATTTGGGCACAACATAACCTGCTTCGGCTGCAGAATGATATCTTGTACTTCTGTCAAGATCCGAAAGAAGATCCGAAAGAAAAAAAACTAAAATTGGTCCTTCCCGAGAGTTTAATTCAACCGGTGATAAAAGAAGTTCACCAAGGGTTCGCTGGGGCACACCTAGGAATACAAAAGACGGAATCAAAAGCAAGACAACGCTGCTGGAGACCAGGGATCAAAAGACACGTCATCGACTTCCTCAGGACATGTGAGACTTGTCAAAAATGTAAACGTGGAAAAAACGTAAAAGCACCACTACACAACATTCCAGCTGGTAGAAGAAACCAAAGAGTCCATATTGACATCATTGGACCAATAAATCCACCATCCAGAAGGGGACATCGTTATATCTTGGTAGCACAAGATGCCTTCACTAAATGGCCAGAGGCATGGGTTATTAGGAATCAAAAAGCGACCACGTGTGCGAAGGTGCTAGTCAACGAGTACATCTGTAGATTCGGCGTGCCTGAGAACATCCATTCCGACCAGGGTTCAAACTTTGAGTCGAAGGTCTTCAAAGAAATATGTAAACTTCTGAATAAACACAAATCAAGGACTACAGCGTACCATCCACAATGTAACGGTCAAGTGGAGAATTTGAACGGGTCTATTAAGAGGATGTTGACAACAATGGTGGACGAGGAAGGTAGAGACTGGGACAATCATCTGCCGGCTTTTCTTATGGCGTTCCGTTCCAGTATACAAGCTTCCACATTGGAGACTCCAGCTGCCATGACGTATGGTGAGGAAATGTGTCTTCCACTCGACCTTGTCCTTGGTACACAGAGCCAGTCCTCAGAAGAATCGACCGAGTACGTGTCAGAACTTAGAAATAGACTGGAGGCAGCTTACAGACGGGTTCGTAAAAAACTAAATTTGGCCCAAAGAAGACAGACGACGAACTTTGACAAGAATACAAAGTCGTCAACATTCAACCCCGGCGACAAGGTGTTGATAAAGGACCACAAGATTAAACTTGATGAGGTCTCGAAGTTTCACAGGCCCTGGAAAGGTCCATTTGAGATAATTGAGAAAATGTCTGAGGTGACTACCGACTTCGTCAAATTGGAAAGACCAAGGGAAAAACTAAAGTGGTACACCTTAACGACATGAAGATGTTTCATGTGAGGAACAGGGAAGAGGAGCCGGTTGCGGCGGGAGTGGAATCTGAGTCAGTGGATTCCAGCTCGGAGTCAGAGGATGAGGAGGAGGTGGTGACGGGAAGCAGTACTGCAGGAGAATCTGCTTTAGATTATTCTTCTGTAGTGGAATCCGCATTGGGGAATTCCGCTTCCAAATCCAACCACTCAAACACATCCTACGCTCTAGATGACGCATCGGATTCATCTCTCAACCAAAGACCAAAACGAAAAATTGTAAAGCCAGTGAGGTTTAGGGTTCCGATTGATTGTTGCCAGTTCCATCAGAAGTATCAGGAGATAATTGAGAAGAAAAAGGAACGCTGGTTACGGAAGGGACGACTACTTCGTCAAAATAGTAAACCAGCACAATCGGGGAATTAAATTTATCGTATATCCTTCCAAACGCTTTGTTACGGGATGGAACTATTTGGATACAATAATGTATGTTAAATAACTCCGAGACCAATTATTAATTTTTTTTCCTTTCTCGTCCTTGTTTTTGTAGATGGAGCTTGCGTTAGATAAACTTCCTGATGAAGTGAAGACCTGTAAGTCGGCCACCGTGAAGATTATATACACGTTTTTCAAAGACCGCCTGCACCGACGGATGCACGGAACTGATATTCCCCGGACTGCTATGAACGATTACACTACACAAAGTTTTTTGGTACTCCTTCTTTACACAGTATGATATGCACAACGTTTCTACCAGTGTTCCCTGGTCGTCTTCAGGTGGCATTCAGCCACCTGAAGACGACCAGGGAACANATAACTTCAATCTTTTGCCAGGGGCCGCCAGTGGCGCGTGCATCAGACACCCATCCCTGTTTAGATCACGGCAGCGCCTAGACTTGGTAAATGAGCTAGGCCCTGCTGTCAAACGGCCCATTCAGATACCCTTGTAATCTTATACCCTCCCTGATTACATCACCTCGGCGCCAAGGCTAGGTAAACTAGTCAGGCCTAGTGCATTAATCACATACTACCCACACCCACACCCCGCCAGATTCTGCGCCCTGCAGCGTCTAGGCCTACGTTAGGTTCGGCGCCGCTTCATTGCAGTGGTGACCTTCGGAACTACGGGAAATGTGCAATCTCGGGAGGTTTTGCCGCGCTGTGTGAAATGTTCTCGTGGTTTCTCCGGGTTGGAAATGGGAATAAAATGAGATACGAAGAGGGAAATGCTCAACTTGGTTAATTTATTCGCTCGGTCGCGCTCCGCAGCAGCTCTCCAGTTCGAATCTACAACACCAAAACGGTGCGACGTCAAGACGTCGCCCTGGTCCACGATGCCACCGCGACGTCCTGGACCAGGCGAGGATGCTGCAGAGATCACGCCAGTGACGTCATCAGGCCAGGATGACGTCACTGCCGCTGGATCTCCACATTATCCCCTTCAAAAATTGATCACAGTTCTAACTCTGATCAAAACAATTACAATATTTACACTATACAAAGAGTTCAAAAACAAAATGGTAGTAGCCGATGGCACTGGCGCTCTCATTACAAATATTACACTTCATATCCGTTCAATTTAAAGTTACGCTAAATTTCCTATATAAATATATTTACAGCAACTTATTTATGTACACCGGTTCGCAAAAATATCTTAAAAATCAGGTTAGGTAATATATACACTGTCCGAACACAATCACTCCAGGATCGAACTTCACACGGCGAATAGCTACCACGGCGGTACTTCCCCTCTCCCCCCCCCNACAAAGCGTATGGGAAGGAAGGTTTGTTTTCGCTTTACATACGAAGAACTCTAATGATGGTTTCTTCCATTCGTTTCCTTCCATTACTTGAATAGTGGAAGCCGTCTCTGTCAAAGCAGGACACAGGTAAGAAGGGATGAGTAATCGGCCGAAATCCAATCCTTTCCATCATCCCGTTGAACTTCATCGCGTTGGTCGACATTACAGTACTGCCACTCACCTTTGGCGACATTGTTGGGAGCTGCAGATGGAAGAGCCTGGCGGCCGGAAACTGGTTCACAAGATGATCATATACCTGTTTCATATCATTCTCCGGATTACCGTCATCTCTGGTGTGATTTCCCTTACAAAAAAGTACCATTCATTACCATTAAAAAAACCATACACTACCATTTGAATGGTAATGTATGGTGCTATGAAACACTCTGAATGGTAATTGAATGGTAACCCAATGGTAATCTCTATGGTGTTAAAGATAATATATCACGGATATTTTCGCGGGCCACGAAATTCATTGTTTATTTACATTTTGTTTGTTTATGAACAGGCTTTCTTTGTCTTATGAGTAATTTGTTGGTGGCATGCCTCTCTAGAAATTCTGTTGATTCCAAAAGTATTCATTTTGGTGGGTTGGCATGTCCCAAAAGTCCAAAATAACATAATGTAAACATCCATGTTTACAAACATTGGATGTAAACAATGAAGTCGTGATCTATTATCTTTAACTGGCAACTTGAATGGTAACTCCCAATGGTAATCTGCTATGGTAACCGAATGGTAATCTCTATGGTATTAACTGGTAACTTGAATGGTAACTCCCAATTGTAATCTGCTATGGTAAGCGCCTATGGTAATCCTGTGTATGGTACTTAAATGAAGGTTACCATTGTGTACCATGGATACCGTTCAGCTCTCTTACCATTAGTACCATTCAAAACACTGGTTACCATTGTGTACCATGGATACAATTCAACTCTTACCATTAGTACCATTCATAATGAAGGTTACCATTGTGTACCATTATACCATTCAGCACTCGTACCATTAGTACAATTCATAACACTGGTTACCACTGTGTACCATAGATACCAATCAGCACTCTTACCATCAGTACCATTCACAACACTGGTTACCATTGTGTACCAGCAGGGATACCATTCAGCACTCTTACCATCAGTACCATTCATAACACTGGTTACAATTGTGTACCATAGATACCATTCAGCTCTTACCATTAGTACCATTCAAAATGGAGGTTACCATTGTGTACCATCGATACCATTCGGCTCTCTTACCATTAGTACCATTCATAACACTGGTTACCATTGTGTACCATGGATACCATTCAGCTCTTACCATTACTACCATTCATAATGAAGGTTACCATTGTGTACCATGGATACCATTCAGGTCTCTTACCATTAGTACCACTCAGTTACCATTCACAACACAGGTTACCGTTGAGTACCATTGATTACCATTTACCATTGACTATGGTAATAAAATTCCATTGAGATACCATTCAGGATTTACCATAAGTACCATTCAGGTACCATTGGCTACCACATGGTACCATTAGTTACCATGGAGTACCATGGTATACCATTTAGTCACCATTTATATACCATTCATTTACCACATACTTTTTTTGTAAGGGTTAGGCCGTGGTTTAAAACGATGTCGCTGATGTTCATGCGCGGTTGGATAGTGTGCAGCATGCAGCAAAGATCCTCAGCTCGCTGCCCTGAAAAAGCTAATGGAAAAATACATTTACTCGGCTTCGACTTTTAAACATAGAATCCGCAAGGAGCAGAACTGGTCTTGGCCGTGGAGGATTCCATTCCGTCACTCTCTCCTCAATGATATTTACTCTGGTGTCGATGTCTCCCAGCATCGCTTCGGAAAGCCCCTTTTCATGCAAGAAATTGCGGAGGTGAAGAAATAAACTTTTGCTTTCCTTTTCTCTTATTTTCCAACTCTTCTTTATTCTTCCTGATAACAACTTCAAAGCCTGAATCACCACACTCGTCAGCGTTGTCTTCCCGTTCACAAGGGCACCATCGCAAATCTTGTTTAATTCGTTCATAGCATTCCTTGAATGGCATTGTTGGAATAGGCATTTTGGAACGACACAGCGATCCTTGTATGGCCTGTAGCCGCCAGCAGCAGACGAAAGGCAGATTGAATTACTGAAGAATTCGTGTGTGGAATTTTCGGCGCATATTTTTTTTGAAACTCGCTTTACGAAGGAGGCTGAAAATCTGCAGGAGACAAGTCAGGTGCCTGAGACCATTTATTTTTTGCTTTTTTCATTACAACTCTAATCCACATATTCAGCGTGCAAAAAGTGAACTAAATACTACTTCCGACGTTGACCACGCTCTTTGTCATCATTTTGAAATCATGTCATAGCGTTCATTTTGCCCACCCGGCTGCTTCAGTGTCAGCCATGTTTACTACTAATTCCATCCTCTACCACTGATGGCAGCAGCTAACAGCCATACTGTAGAAATTCTATGAAATCTCGCATGTGTTCATTGCCAGAGTTAACGCCCCAGCAGCGGTGGCGGTGACGTGCGGCGAATCGCGGAACTGACGCAGGCTGGCATGACGTTACGTCGTCTTTTTCTGCACTGTGGGGATTTCAGACACGGGTCTATTTAGACAGCAAAATAAATCCCACTCATACAGTCAAGCAGACAACACCTCTGGGACAGCCCCTCTTACCAGGGAATCCTGGGGTCATAACAGACAGTGATCAACAAAACCTGTGGTCTCCCAAGACTCTTAGTATATTGACAGTATGACGTAACTTCCTTGTACAATAAAAGCTAATTCATGGTATTGATGAAGTTTTGCACTGAAAAGACATGGGTTGAAGTCCATGTCACTTCTCATTTGCTGCATAACGTGAGAACTGAACTGGAACAGCCCCAGACCTAGACTTCAGACTATAAAATCCGTAAATAGGGGCTGTCCAGAGGTGTTGCTACATGACTGTGTTAGTGGGCTTTATTTTTGCTTTATTTTTGCTAAGAAATGCCAACAGAGGTATTTTCTCTTGAGATTTAAAAAAAGAAAAGTTGCAGATGTTGGTCAGGCAGGCAGGTTGAATATACATGTAATGAAGAAAGACAATTTGAAATCGGACGTTTTTCCAAAAATTGTCAAAAAAGTGATTTTATAAAATGTCATTTTTCTCGTAATTAATTAAAATTGATTTCTGGCAAAACACCATGGTTCTATGCCCAACATTTTGCTACAGACTGGGTGCAAAGACCATTGCTGTAGCTCCAATGGGTTTTGAGATATTTAGGAAAACTTGCTGTCCTTTTACTTTCCTACAAGAGTGTACATGTAACTTGATAACTACATTCTCCGAAATAGAAGTATGATGACGGTACCAGTTTTCGCGGGTCTTACGGCGATCGCCGCGACTGCTTCACGAATATCGCAAGGACACAATTAAAAGCCGTGTAAAATGAAAAAAATGGTGCTCTTCTATGATACAGTTTGGAATTTATCGCAATATTTACTTTCGGCACCATCCGAATGCAGCGCCGAATAGGAGACGGCAAATTGGGTCAGAATCCAGGCGGAGGTACCTATTTTCGCGAATCCGGAATACGCATGCGTACGGTGCTTACTGGGAAGGCCCCTTGGCGGGAATTGTGTCCCATTATAATAACTAGAACAAATAGAGAGTGTCTGACGAAAATTTAATTCTTTTGACGATTTCTTGAGAAGACTCCAGTTGTGATGTCAGGCTAAAAACCAGAAAAGATAAAGGCTTTAAAAGGGAACAGCACAGAGCTTATCAGAGGTGTGCGAGGCCTAGGTTAGTACAACAAATGACTAGGCCTAGTGTGACTGAATGACCAGATGACAAAGGAAAACAACCCAGTGTGACTGCTCAACATTCATGGGCCTATCTGACCTCTTTACCTCAAAAAAGAAACAATACTTTCGTCCAAGCTGAAAAAGTTTGGCCTATCTATCTCTGCTTTTGAAATAAAGGCCTCTCCCCACTGGTAGGCCCAATATTATGAATATAGGCCTATAGGCCTAATAGTAATAGCCTACTATGACCATCGTTCAACGACAAACAACAATTTCATTTTCAACATCCTTCCACCACCAGTTCACCAGCAGCAATTATTACTTTTTTCACATTTGGCCTTTTTTTTGGGCGGCCTAGGCCTATAAATTTGGTATGCAAAATGGCCTTTTATTTTCAAATCCTATTGTTACGGAAAGCAATAGGCCTATGTAGGCCTAGGCTATGTATTATTCTAAACACGGCAGTGCATGTAGCTCGAGCTAGCCTACACCATGTATGATGACGGTACCAGTTTTCGCGGGTCTTACGGCGATCGCCGCGACTGCTTCACGAATATCGCAAGGACACAATTAAAAGCCGTGTAAAATGAAAAAAATGGTGCTCTTCTATGACACAGTTTGGAATTTATCGCAATATTTACTTTCGGCAGCATCCGAATGCAGCGCCGAATAGGAGACGGCAAATTGGGTCAGAATCCAGGCGGAGGTACCCATTTTCGCGAATCCGGAATACGCATGCGTACGGTGCCTACTGGGAAGGCCCCTTGGCGGGAATTGTGTCCCATTATAATAACTAGAACAAATAGAGAGTGTCTGACGAAAATTTAATTCTTTTGACGATGAATTGTCAGTATTTTTTATGCATCAAATTCATGACATTCAACTTGCAGTATACGTTTTCAAAACCATTCATTGCATACCAGACGGAATGGTAATGTTGCCTGCATCCATTGCCCCACTTACTTCTTCTGTGGATTTTTTCTGAAAAATAGTAAAGACTGAACTAAAAGTATCGAATCTTATCCGTCTTGCCATAATTAATTTGAGATACAACCTTATACTTCAAAAAAACACTTAGCCTGTTCATATTTTATTGAGCAGAAAAACAAGGCGGAAAAAAGAAAAAAATCAAAGTAAAGGGGAGACATATTGAATGGAAAAATGATAATTGAAAAAGTTCGAAAGGGTCAATGACGTAGTTTCTTAACTTAAACTGTGTCACCCGTTTATGGGCCACTTAAGAATATCGATCTGCGCATGCGCAGTGTGTTACTGGGCTGACTATGGCGGCGCAGTCCACTGACGTCATATTAATGATTTGAATAAAAGCTGCACTCACCTGCCATGCCTGTTTGCACTCACTCACCTGTTTGTTTCGGCGCATTCTGCTTGTTTTGGACCAAAGGGAAAAATCTGTGGCGAATTACGTCACTGACAGCCATCAACGCGAGAGAAAACGGTAAAAAACACGAATTCGCGAAATTAGGGACCCCTCGAAAATAGGTACCTCCACCATACGCAACATGACGTTTGAAGATTGAGTGTCGTCAAGTTGGGCCTATATTAGAGAGGTTAAGATCCTGAACGCGAACGACAAACGTAAACGCGATTGACGTCATTGTCGTGTCCGTGAAAAAATTGCGTAAATTAGGTTAAGAAGTGAACTAACCATGAACGTGAACGCGATCTGGTGACTCAAGTAATCGGGCATTGTCTCTCGAACAATGGTATCTTGTCGGTATTACCGTCATATTCAATTGATGCACCTGACCTCGGTAGGCCTAATGCGTAATCATTTTAAAAAGTCATATGCCCGGATGTTCAGGCGTGGCTCACGTTAGCGTGGCTTATTCCTCAAACTCGAGTTGACGTAAAGTCGCGCTTATGTCTGGTCATAAGAACAGCTTAATCAATTCCGAGTTTACTGCACAGCCTGAATTAAACTTGGGATTACTTGAAGTGCCCGGTTGCTCAGGTGTGGCTTACGTAAGCTGACCCAATGCTTCTGCCATCTTCAAAGTCTGGGCATACAATAATGAGTACATGTAGGCCTACCATTGTAAGTCGCGCTTATAACCACCCCACTGCCAGGTTTATTTTAAAGCTGAACTGCATGCATAAAACCAGGGCCTCGCACGTTTTTAAAAAACGCCCGCGCCACAGCGCGGGCAGTACCTGAAATAACTTGGGACATCCGCCATGTTTTAGTGGGACTCCAAACATGATAGAGTACCCAAGCATGTAGATGGCAGCACCTTATTTGCGTCCTGACCACCAAGAAGTGATCAACGCTGTAAGTGCATGTGCATGTAGGCCAACATATCAGAAAAGCTAAATACTGTACAAGTGTTCAAATGAAAAAAGGAAGAGCCCGGATCCGGATTCGAACCTCCAAGTATTGTCTTGGAAGCCCGCCACGTTTTCCACTACACCAGCAGGTCGCTGGTTTATTCGTGCCCTTTTTCTAGGTGAAGTTATTGCGTATTGGGTATAGTCACCTCCAGGTTTCGCAAAGGAGTAAATGCCTATGTAGGCCTATTGTTCGTTCATCGAGTATTGATCATATGGCCAAGGTTACAGGAAAGGCACATGTGATGTAATTCGGCGTCTGCTACTTCAGGAGTGTGACAGACGTACCGTCCCGTGACCGGCATTTACTTCCGTGTTCAGCGTCAGCTGTTTGTTCAGTTCGTTTTCGTTTTCTCAAGTTGATCCGTTTAATCTCCTCGTCAAGATGTCTGGTGATGCAGCCGGTAGTGTACTTGACAACATATTTCGGTACGAATTCGAAATTTCATGTAGTATAGGCCAAATGAAGTCACATTTTTCAATAAATCATGGTGATTTTAAGACATAGGCTAGGCCTGGGCTTTTATTTAGGCTTTTTTTTAGCTAGGCCTAGGCCTCTGTCTAGGGGCCGGATAGCAGGGGGAGTGGCAAAAGAAAAGTGAAAGTGAAAGCCTATCCACTGCCTATCTGTGCAGTGTGCGGCAAATAGGTACATGGATGGTCGTCAAGGACGGATAATGCAGTGTCGTTGACAGCTAGGCAGTATAGGTAGGCTGGTAGGCCTATACCTAGGGTCTAGGCCTAAGCCGCCAGGCCCTATCACATGTAATAGCCTGTGGGGTCTCCTATAATGTAGGGGCACGGGCATCCCAGCATAGCCATCAGAGGACCGTGGCATGGCATGGAATCAGAGTCTGCTATACACTTAATTTAGCAAGGTGCTTATATATTTTTGACTTCAATTAGGCCTACATGTAGTGGCATTGTCCTGAAACACATGGGTTGACCATAGTTTGTGCCTAAAGGTCATGAGATAAAAGGTCAATGACGGAATTCAAAGCCAGCAGCACTCCTGCCATTAAACTGACATCAACACTGACTTGTCATCAGATAGATTGTGATCAATCAACGGGAATTACGGAGACACCCTCCTTCTTAAGTGTTGCATAATAGTGGTAGGCCTGCCAATGCTCTGCTTGAATTTCTGCCACTGACTGCATCAAGTGTAACTCTTGCTTTTGAATGTGTTCCCTTCATGACTTTGAACATTGGCCGATTGTTACAACTGTGATGTTCGTTTGTCTATTGCAGATACATTGACAGTCACCAGGATTTATATGTTCAGAGACTCGCAGATGCTGTTTCCATTCAAAGTGTGTCAGCATGGCCAGAGAAGCGCCCAGAAATAGTCCGTCAGGTCAAGGCAGTTGCCAAGGTAATTCTACAATGTAAAGTCAATCCACACAATATTCATACTAAGC
>NMRB01000181.1:416724-454491 GCA_002633025.1 Notospermus geniculatus | reverse complement strand
GAAGTCACTACAACCTAGAGGTAAATACATACAAAGGTTCAATACAATAGCTCACACGATTATCAAAATATAGCCCTTTTAAGTTTTTCACAAAACGCCCCCTACCTACCAAGATAGGAATCGCATCGCACCCAAAATCGAACTTGACCTAGATTTTTGGGTCATACACACCTGTATGCAATATGAAAATGATCCTTCAAAAACTGAAGGCGCTATCCACCTGACAAGGAAAAATTTGGTATTTTCGTTTTGGCCCCCTAGTGGCAAAGTCAAGAATCAGATTGCGCCGAAATTTCGTGTGCAAGTCACCACAAGCTAGAGGTACATACACACAAAGTTTCATCGCGATAGCTCTAGCCATTCTCAAAATACAGGCCTTTGAATTTTTTCACAAAACGCCCCCTACTGGCCAAAGTAGGAATCGCATCGCACCCAAAATCGAACTTGGCCTAGATTTTGTGGTCATACACACCCATATGCAATATGAAAATGATCCGTCAAAAACTGAAGGCGCTATCCATCTGACAAGGGAAAAGTTTACGGACACACGCACGCACGCACGCACGCACGCACGCACGCACTAACGCACGACAGACCACCACTAAAGGCGCCAAGCACAGCATAAGCCCTTTTGGCCTATGGGCCAAGCGGGCTAAAAACTGCACTTTTTTTCAGGAGGAGTACAGAACTGACATTGGTGCTTCAAAACTCATCCACGACAAAAAGGAACATATCCTGCAGTATAGATGGCGCTATCCGTCTCTATCACTTCATGGTATGTACAAACCTTGGTGTCTAACCAATTTTGTACCGATGCATATTTGAAAAGACTTCTCTGTAGAAATGAAATTCACCTTTTACTTCTCCATGCTTCACCTTCATGGATACTGTTACGACGATTATCTTTTATTTTGTATAGGTATTGAAGGTGCCTTCAGTGACCACGGTGCGAAGACCGTTATTCCCAGGAATGTGATCGGCAAGTTCTCAGTCCGGATCGTCCCCAACCAAGATCCTGCTGAAATTGAGAAATTGGTCTGTGCTCACTTGAAAAAAGTCCATAAGGAGAGGGGCAGCCCTAACACTCTGAAGTATGTGATTGTTCTGATTCCCTGTCAGTTTCAAAACAACTTAACTTGACGTGTTAAACACTGTACCAGGGGTACATTGATTTGATTGCCACTTGGGAATGTGTCAGTTCAAAGTACCGTAATGACAAAAACAAAAAGTGAGGCATGTGCTCTTAGATAATGGTGCTTAGATTAGAACACTACAAACAAACTGATTGGACAGGTCTGAATTTGTGGTAATTGGCACTGCTTTCTTCTCCAGAGTTGAGATGATTCACGGAGGCAAACCATGGGTTAGCGACTTTGACCACCCCCACTACATGGCTGGAAGAAAGGCCATTAAGACGGTGTTCGGTGTCGAACCCGATCTGACACGGGAAGGTACATACAGCGTGACTTCCACTTGTTGATGGTCAGGACGCAAATAAGGTGCTGCCACCTACATGCTTGGGTACTCTATCATGTTTGGAGTCCTACTAAAACATGGCGGATGTCCCAGGTTATTTCAGACACTGCCCGCGCTGTGGCGCGGGTGTTTTTTAAAACGTGAGAGGCCCTGGTTTTATGCATGCAGTTCAGCTTTAAGACAGGCTTGAGCTTGGCTTGTATTTGAAGCCCAACCTGCGCAACGCGCTGTGAAATATAAGTCTGTCTTAAGCCACGCTTCATGTTAGCGCTAACATGAGTTTTGTGCAACCCAGCCCTGGGCATTAGCTTGGTAATACGAATCGCTTCATTTTGATTCACCTAAACTACACGGTGGAACGCATTGATCGCCTGTTGCTTCTCGATGATAACGAAGAGGACGGATTTCTCCTGTTGTTTGATGTGGCAAGAAGACGCGGACCTCTGAACAGACGTATGGGTTTGGAACGTTTCAACCTTAAAGCTGAACTGCATGAACGAAAAGCCCCCTTGCGACGAGCAAGAGAAATGCTAACGCCCTGCAAACACCTCAAACGAAAGCTGAGAACATGATTGTCACAACCTGCATTCTAGTTTGCTCAGTTTGAATTTCCCTCCAAAGAGCTTAGGTAAAGAGGAAGTGCATATTCCTGGGAATTATGGGTATAGACCCCCTGTAGAGAAGGGCGAGGCTGTTTTTGGCAAACAATTGTAGGAAGCCATGCAGAGTAGACTGCAAATCTTGGAACCACCCTTGTGGATTGAGTTTCTGCTTGGAATTATGCGCAACTTGTGAACGAAGCTATGGGGTAAGAGTTCTGTGTTTGTGTTCCTTTATTTTGTGTTTGTGCTCCTTTATTTTGTGTCTTTTATGGTGTTATTTCGTGGGGTTGTTTTGTCCTTTTGTGTTTGGGCTCTGGCAGTGTGGGCCTTGTGTGTAGTGCAAGCCTAGTTAAGCACAGGTAGGCCTATAGACATGGAAGTATTGTGTACTCTAAGTGGTGAAGTGATGCATTGGCATAGGCATAGTAAGTATATTTTTGTACAAGTAAGAAATATAAATATAAGTGTAAAATATAAGTATAAGTAATAGGTACATACAGATATTAGTAGATATTGTGAATGTGGTGAAGTGTAAAGTAACGTGGTAATTTAAGTTTACTGGACTACTAATACGACAACCATCTCGACTCATAAGTGATATAGGCCTATTAACCCCTTCCCATCTGATGCAAGGGTCCGTTATTTCGAGTGCGAGAGTCAGTACCGGACTACTTAAAGACCAGTTGAGCCAAGGTAGCCACGTTTGGTATCAAACTAAAGGTAATGAAGTGTAGGTTTAAAGCGAACGACTTCCATGACCTAGTGACCTACTTAAAGACCAGTTGAGCCAAGGTAGACATGTTAGATATCAAACTAAAGGTAATGAAGTGTAGGTTTGAAGTGGCCTACTTCCATGACCTAGTGACCTACTTCAAGACCAGCTGAACCAAGGCAGCCATGTTTGGTATCAAACTAAAGGTAATGAAGTAGACTGGTTCCCGTCTTTGCCGCTCCTCTATTCAAAGACAGGCACGGGGTACCAGTGTTATGACGTCACGAGCTATATTTGTTCGGGGAAAACCCTTTCCGTTATCCAAGATGGCGCTGTGGTATTTCGTGGTAAGTGAACAATTTTGTGGAAGCCGAAGCAGTTTGAGAGCCTCAGAAGTGGATTACATCGTATTTCAGAGAATTTTCATGGCTGTATTGATTTGCACACACACCAGGCACAAATTCCGAGTACTTTCTAGGTGTTGAGCAGGCCTTGTGGACTAGGGGACTTATCCTCTCGCAAAACCCTGTTCGTTGGCCATCTCCTGATAGTAGGCCGACTCCTATGCACAGATGCATGCTGCTCAGTGTTATCGGTATGCATCTCATAGCCACGATCTATCAAATAGCACAACTCTCAGTAGGAACACGTGGATCTGATCTAATTTTAGTTACAAACATTGCGCAGAAAGCTGCGCAGAAGGGATGCGCAGGGAGGGTGCGCAGTGGCGTGGACGGGAATTCCTGTCAAAATGGCTGCCCCGTGCCTGTCTTTGTATAGCGGAACGTGAGCGCCAGCGGGAGTGCAGCAGCAAAGACGGGAACCAGTCTAGTAATGAAGTGTAGGTTTGAACTGACCTACTCCCATGACCTAGTGACCTACTTAAAGACCAGTTAAGTGAAGGTAGTGATGTTTTGGAATCAAACTAAAGGTAATGAAATATAGGTTTGAGCTGACCTACTTCCATGACCTAGTGACCTACTTAAAGACCAGTTGAGCCAAGGTAGTCATGTTTGGTATCAAACTAAAGGTAATGAAGTGTACGTTTGAACTGACCTACTTCCACGACCTAGTGACCTTCTTAAAGACTAATTGAGCCAAGGTAGTCATGTTTGGTATCAAACTAAAGGTAATGAAGTGTAAGTTTGAACTGACCTACTTCCTTGACCTAGTGACCTACTTAAGGACCAGTTAAGTGAAGGTAGTGATGTTTTGGAATCAAACTAAAGGTAATGAAATGTAGGTTTGAGCTGACCATGACCTAGTGACCTACTTAAAGACTAGTTGAGCCCAGGTAGTCATGTTTGGTATCAAACTAAAGGTAATGAAGTGTAGGTTTGAACTGACCTACTTCCATAGTGACCTACTTAAAGACTATATGAGCCAAGGTAGCTATGTTTGTTATCAAACTAAAGCTAATGAAGTGTAGGTTTAAACTGACCTACTTCCATGACCAAGTGACCTAAGGTAGTTGAACCAAGGTAGTCATGTTTTGGTATCAAACTAAAGCTAATAAAGTGTAGGTCTGAACTTCCATGACCTAGTGACCTACACAAAGGCCAGTTGAGCCAAGGTGTTCGTATTCGTTTTTTATACCAGTAATAAAATCCATTGGACTCAGTCAGTTTACAGTTCCACCTCTCCTCCACCTCTCTCATTACACCTACAACATCAAGTCAACTGTCAGCTGAGCGCCAGGCCCATGGGCCTCTTGTTCTGTTTTTTAATTTTAGCCCTTCAGCTTGCCTCTCGGCTTATCTCAATCCCCCTCTTCTTGTTACTTATCGCCCCCGCCACATGCCAACCACTTTGTTCACTGTCATTATTTTGCTTTTTTGTTCACGTGTACCTACTTCTTGTACCTGTTCTTTTGTTTGTTACCTCATTAATGCATGTTTCACCTTCATTTAGTTGTACCATCTACTCCACTATTCTATATATACATATCTGTCTGTCTTTTTGCCCAGGGCCAGTAATGCCTTGCGTCGGCCTTGGGCTCTTGTAAAGTTTACTCTTATTGCATAAATAAACACTTTAAAACAAAAACAAGCATTTTTCTATCAGGCCCACAAACGTTTCTCAATAAAGATAATTTGTGGCGCCAGACAGAAATGCTTTCATGGAGTTCTGCCATATTTACTCATGTTTTTCTCACCCTGTGCTTGGACGTTTAACCAAGTATTAACCAGCCCACTCATCCTGAACCTATTGTATCTTAGCAATCTCCAGGTTTTAGAGTTTACAGTCACCTCTTTGTTCGTAAACCCTCAGCTGGAGGGATAGTATTAGCTACCTGGCCAGAGTTTACCTTTCCGGTAATTAGTGTACAATCAGCATTCACTATACAGCCAATGGCAGCTCTCCCTTTCAGCTTCAAGGACCTAGATGTTACCTCTCAACCCCATTAGATCATCACTCTCAGAAACGACTTATGTGGAGGAAGTCCTACATCATAATATTGTATATAACTCCTGTGTATTTTGATCATGTCCAACATCTTACTGAACTGTGTATTTTGCTGAAGCCCACCCTCTCCACCTCGGTTTTTTGACCCCACCTGGGGACAAAGTAATGTAATGTCGGCAGTAAATAAATCCGTCACGGTCGTGGCCGTATGAATGGGGCTTACTGGATATAGCATAATCATAAAAAGCATAACATAATCTCACACCTAGTACCCAAAGTTATACCCAGTTGAGATGTACAAAAAGTGTCCTGAACACGTTATTATTTGAAATGAGAATTATTTAGTAGTGAGAATTTTAAAGAAGTCAGCATTTCAAACAAAGGATTCAAAAATGTACCCTTGCCAGAAACTTTCACACTGTTGTGTAACCTCCACATTTTTTAATGCAATCAAAACTACTNCTGAAACTTGGTACATATATACCCCTAGGTCAGATGACCTATGACACCAAGTTTCGGTCCGATTCGACTCTTAGCTTGGCCACCAGGTGGCGGAAACCAAAAACACAAAAAGTGCAATAACTCCTGAACTAATGACTGGATCACCTCCAAATTTTTATCATAGGTGAATCTAATGAGGGTACATTACATATATAACGGGTTTTTGATTTGACCTACTTTTCAAGGTCACAGAGGTCAAAGTTCAAACTTAGTCATTTGGTGGCACATTTCGTAACTGCTTGGGCTATTGGCTTGAAACTTGGTACATGTACACCCCTATCATGTTAGGTGACCTATGACACCACTTTTCGGTCCGATTCGATTCTCCGCTTGGCCAGCAGGTGGCCAAAACCAAAGTTCTAAGTCCAGTAACTCCTGAACTGTAACTGGATCGTCTCCAAATTTTTATCAGGTGCATCTAATGAGGATACATGACCCTGGAACGTTTTGATTTAACATTTGTCATTTGTTTTTCTGGTACCTTCACCCAGGTGAGCACATGGTCCATGGACCATTTCATTATGATTATGCTATATCCAGTAAGCCTATGAATGGAACACACTCTTGTTAGTTTTATGGTATTCTGAATCAAATTCTTCTCCCCAGCAAACTAGCTCGCCGTGTACATACTAGGTGTTGCTGAGACACTTATGGAGAATTTCATAAAGAAGCTGCAGATGTTGGTCAGTCAGGCAGGTTGAATATACATGTAATGAACAAAGAAAATTTGAAATCGGACGATTTTTCAAAAACTGTCAAAAAGTGATTTTATAAAATGTCATTTTTCTCGTAATTAATTAAAATTGATTTCTGGCAAAACACCATGGTTCTATGCCCAACATGTTGCTACAGACTGGGTGCAAAGACCATTGCTGTAGCTCCAATGGGTTTTGATATATTGAGGAAAACTTGCTTTTACTTTCCTACAAGAGTGTACATGTAACTTGATAACTACATTCTCAGAAAAAGAAGTACGCAACATGACGTTTGAAGATTGAGTGTCGTCAAGTTAGGCCTATAATGTTATCAAATTTCTCTAAAGTAAAAACATTCTCGAACTTATGTGGTCACATATTGGCTCTGGATCTGTTAAACTGTTTAGTGTAACAATCAGCAGGCCAAGGTCCAGGGGTGCGTACAGAGTCCAAACGACTGGGAAGAACTGGTCGATCTGTTTAATTCCTTTCTCGCTATAAGATTTATCTTAAATGTTGGTGGCTGGATCCATGGGACGACGGGCGATAAAATCAAGCTTTCGATAAAATATTTTCAGAGAAAGGCGTCGATAATGAACCAGGAAATTAGCAATACGTCCTCAATGGTTGCACCATCTCTTTGTGAATCGGGTAGCTGTGCGACAGCAGCGTTCAGTTCGTTGAAATACGCTGTTGACATTGCTATCTACGTCATGACGGTTCCTTTGTCGCCGATTCTTGGCATTGTTGGTCTGCTAGGAAACTTTCTGAGCTACATTCTAATGAGCCAGAAGAAGTACGACAAAAGCACGGCATGTTTCTACATGCGCTGTTTGGCTGTTTCCGATTGTTTCTACATCTACGGAAGAATGTTTCTACGTTATGTTTTGGTGATGGCGCCACAACTTTTTGAAAGCATCCGTGTCAAGCATCCATATTGTTTGTACTATTTCGCGAATTTCAAATTGGGGCAGTTCNAGCGGTATTTTGATTTGAACAACCCACTCCCGCGGTGAAGCGCTAGGTGTGGAACGGCCGTCATTGGAAAACGTTTATTACGAAATCATTGCAGTTTCGACATTCCAGCGCCGCTATTTACTCCTGGTTATCAGAATCCCATTATCCCACTAGGAAATTTTACTGATAAAATTGGTTTTCTCAACATATATTGAAGTATCAACTTGGTTATAGAATTCCAACTAAAGATTACTTCTAATGGAATGTTCATGTACAAGTACGTATGCATTTAGTTTGTTTGCATACCGGTACGCGCATTTAAAAAACAGGGCTCGAAAATGGCTTTAATTTAAAGAAACTATATGAATCCAAATGGTATTTGATATGGATTTAATGATAAATTGAAATGGGTTTTGTCGCATGTTTGGACGAAAGGGCAGTTTCCCAGGCTCCACAGAAAAATATTGAACAACACAGGTTATTTTCAATAATCAGGAGAGTTCTGGCCCTCTTTCAGGCAGTTTTAAGTGAAATAATACAATTTATTTTCGAAAAGACTCATTTTGCACCTATAAGAAGCTTTAGTGGCACCTAAAACGGCCAGAGAAAGTTACTCTACTTTTGAAACAAAAAATATTCCTAAAGTTAGGCTTCGAGGTCATTTATGACGCCTCATTCCAACAAATGAGGGTGTTTATGGCTACAGAGAATGTTCACAGTAGGATTCTTTTTTTTTTATTTGACTTTGTCACTGACAGCCTTATAATAATGTGCAATGCCACATCGGATTTGCAACTGCTAAACCATGGGCAATAAATGCTCATTCGTCAATTTGCTATCAACTGGTGATACAGCGCCTAAATTCCTCTGATGCAATCGTTCAAGTCAGCAGCAACGCGTGTGACGTTCTCATGGCTTTTACATTAATTCTCCGCTCTCAGAAAAAAATGTACGTACACTAATTCTGCCTTGATAGCAAATGGCATGGTAGCAGATTCAAGAACTGTTATGGAAGCCGATGCAAATTCTCAAGAACGAAAAATGAGATTCATCTCAAATTCGTCTTACTTAAAAAAATGTCCTTTACAAGAATGCGTTACGGAAGCAAAAAACGCAGGTTTGAGATCTCTGTCAGCTAGTCCGTCACCTTATGTAATTTATATGCAAAATCATACACATTCTTTGAAATTTTCAGGAGACAATGTTGACCACCCAAGGTGTCCGGAAATAGCCGCCATATTGGATTTCAAAATGGCTGCCAAAATCTCCATATTTTGGGCCATATCCCCGAAATTATTGATGATAGTGACTTAATTCTAACTAGTCCGGGGGCTGAGGAGGGTCCTGTGTGCAATCGTATGTCCCCTAATTTTGACTCTTGATCCTTTTAGGGGACCCCTAGGAGATTGAAAAAAACTTGGGTAGACATTCCAGATGTGGGGCAGAAAGGTGGAATTCAAGATGGCGTCCAAGATGGCCACCGCATCACTACACCCACTATAACTCCCTGTGTAATTGTGCTAGAGGGGTGAATTTGGTGTCTTTACCAAGGTTTTGGGGGTCAAGGAATCCATTAAAACCATTTACAGGGTAAAAATAGGACGGGATAATGCTGAAATCCAAAATGGCCGCAAATATGGCCGCCGCGCCTTCACATCTACCCTAACTGGCTTCAGAATTGAGCTAGAAGTATAAATTTGGTGTCTTTTCATAGGTTTTAGGGGTCAAGGAATCCGTTAAAACCATTTACAAGATTAAAAAAGTACAGTATAATGGCGAAATCCAAAATGGTAGCAAATATGGCCGCCGCACCTATACATTCACCAAACGAATTGGCTTCAAAATTGAGCTAGATGTATAAATTTGGTGTCTTTTCATAGGTTTTAGGGGTCAAGGAATCCGTTAAAACCATTTGCAGGATTAAAAAAGTACATGATAATGGTGAAATCCAAAATGGTGGCCAATATGGCCGCCCTACCTGTACATTTACCTAACTAATTGGCTTCAAAATTGAACAGGATTATAAAGTTGGTGTCTTTTCGTGGGTTTTAGGGATCAAGGAATCCGTTATAACCATTTGCAGGATTAAAAAAGTACGGGATAATGGTGAAATCCAGAATGGTGGCCAATATGGCCGCCTCACCTGTACATTTACCTCACTAATTGGCTTCAAAATTGAGCAGGATTATAAATTTGGTGTCTTTTCGTGGGTTTTAGGGGTCAAGGTATCCATTAAAACCATTTACTCTGAAAAAAGTACAGGATAATGGTGAAATCCAAAATGGCTGCAAATATGGTGGTTGTACCATTACGTCCACCTTACTACAGTGGAACCTCCCTTAACGGACACCTCTGCCAGGAGGACACCTCTCTAATCAGGACACCAATGTTCAGTCCCAAACTGGTCATTTCTATTCATTTCAACCTCTATAATCAGTTAAGGACAGCATTTGTCAGTCCCAAAGGTGTCCTTAATAGAGAGGTTCCACTGTACTAACCTGACAATTGAGCTAGATGAATAAATTTGTTGTCTTTACATAGGTTAAGTGGGTCAAAGATGTCATTTAAACCATTTATACTGCAAAAGAAATCAATGGCTCATCGTTAATTCCAATATAGGGCCTGTAATTGATCATCACACAGGTGATGTAGACGAAGGAAGAAACAGATTTTTTTACGTGAAATGGGACTTTAACACTAATCATGAAACATAACGATTAGAAAGATTGAGTACAGGTGTGATAAAATCTAATGTACCCGCCCTCCTGATGTCCCCTGCATAGTTTGTCACAGGATTAAGTGTCTTGGTCTCTCTAGAGTCCAATTCAATGGTGCCGCTTAATCCGTAAATGTATTGTTGGAGGACATCACACATCGGGGGACATTGCATTCTTTTACACTGGTACCCTGCATCATCAGAGTCAACGTTAAAGCGAACTGGTCATGCCAGTCAAGGTGTCTTAATGGAGAATCAAACGATATTGAGTCAATTACAGCCCTCACATTGGGAGTTTGTTGCCTCCGAATAACATTTAGTTTTGAACAAGTTCACTGCAAATCTGAGTTATCTAGGGATTTAATCATCCGCTAAAATATAAAATTTGCAATTTTAAAATTGTGAATTTTGTGGCCCACGAAATTATTCGTAGTTATTCTAATTCCCTTTAAAGTCAACGTTTGGGTTTATAGTCGATATCAACAACGGTAGAGGTGTCCGACGACTTTACACTTCAACCCCAGTCTATCCTGAAGTCTTTCAGTAGAACTCTGATGAGCTGCTCATTCATCGCTACAATCTGAGCTTTTCCGACCTGTAGGGCCCACCCATTTATACACCTGGGTGAATAGATGCCAGCAAGGTAAAGAAACTTGCCCAAGTTTCACGCCACAGTGGGATTCCAACCCGGGACTCTCTAAGTACTAGTCGGACACCTGAACCGCTACACCACCGTGGTCCTATCAAGAGGACTACAAGAGGCACAAAGACAAGTGCTGTCAATGACATGATGGAGAGCATTTTATCCTTTGGTGCCATCAGATAAATCGTGTCCTGTGTCTCAAACTTCCCTTCTGAGCGAAGATTATCTTGAACTCAGGTTGAGCCACAACTTTTCCATTGTCACATCATGCCCTGGCAAACCCAAACAACTGAACAGCTGTGGTTCAAGATAATCTTCGTTTGGTGCATACAGCCCATAAAGTTGCGGTACTCATATTGGCCACAATTTTGGATTTCACCATTATGCTGTACTTTTTTATGCTGTAAATGGTTTTAATGGATTCCTTGACCCCTAAAACCCACATAAAGACACCAAATTTATACATCTAGTTCAATTTTGAAGCCAATTCGTTAGGTGAATGTATAGGTGCGGCGACCATATTGGCCACCATTTTGGATTTCACCATTATCCTGTACTTTTTAAATCCTGTAAATGGTTTTAACGGATTCCTTGACCACTAAAACCTATGAAAAGACACCAAATTTATACATCTAGCTCAATTCTGAAGCCAGTTAGGGTAGATGCGAAGGCGCGGCGGCCATATTTGCGGCCATTTTGGATTTCAGCATTATCCCGTCCTATTTTTACCCTGTAAATGGTTTTAATGGATCCCTTGACCCCCAAAACCTTGGTAAAGACACCAAATTCATCCCTCTAGCACAATTATACAGGGAGTTATAATGGGTTTAGTGATGCGGCGGCCATCTTGGACGCCATCTTGAATTCCACCTTTCTGCCCCACATCTGGAATGTCTACCCAAGTTTTTTTCAATCTCCTTGGGGTCCCCTACAAGGATCAAGAGTCAAAATTAGGGGACATACAATTGCACACAGGACCCCCCTCAGCCCCCGGACTAAACGTCTATCCCTAGGTTTTTGGGGTCGACCAATCAGATGGTGCCATGGAATTTTCATCGGTTGGCCGCCATATTGAATTCCAAGATGGCCGTATCGAGAAGAAAACGATGATATTGGATGACCCCCGGCAGCCACTATTCACAGTCAGTGTGTACAGTACTGTAGACCGAGTGCTGTAGTGTGTTACGACGCACCAACGCAGCTGTCAGTGGCTAACATGACATGTACAGCATATCTAGGCCTATGTATGTCATAATCATGACGGATAATGTGATACCCACACGGAAGACATCCTTGGTAGGCCTATTTTAGGAGATTTTGCAATTTATTAACTCAAAGCGAGGAATCGCCCGCCATCTTGAAAATGCAACAAGTAGTCCTAAAGTTTCCCATGATGCCTTGAGCGCGCGGTGACAGATCGGTGCGAGGTACGATGCGCCATCTGTCGTGACAATGCCGTAAATGTATTGTTGGAGGACATCACACATCGGGGGACATTGCATTGCATTGCATTCTATCTAATGCTATTTCATATTCATGTATTTTAGGTATAATATTGATATTCACTCTCTATGAAAATGATGATGAACTCTAGCATATATTATTATATGTACGAAACTAAGTTTCGCGTTGGAATTGTTGGATAAACTGATATTTTGTTATTGTAAACATTCTGTTTTATTTAGATTTTTTGTCGTTTTATCAATGTTTTGTCCCATGGGAGTGGGACTACATCTAGATCTTAAAACGTTTGCTTTAAGAATGAATTAAACGCCTCAGCCCAACGTAACCTTACCCCAATCCCAAACCTTGCCCCAACCCACAACCCCAAAACTCAACCCTACCACCAAACGTAACCCTAACCCCTAAAACAACGTAACCCTAACCCCTAAAACAACGTCACCCTATTAAACAACAAAACCCTAAGTAACCCCAAAGCAAACGTATTCAACCACTTGATCGACAATGAAAAACACAACCATGGTAAAATACTCCAATGTTATAGTATTACAAACCAAGCAACAGTTCATGGTGACTCATTTATTACACAAGGTTCATCAATGTATCATCATCCTGGAGTCGAACCAACGAAATACCGGAATAAACCTGGGAAAGAAGGTTTGGTTAGTTCTGTACCACTGCGCCACTGGGACGAGCTAAACGGCATTGAAAATTCCGTCTACTTGTATTTCCAGGCCCGTATGCACCAAGGTGGTTTAAAATTTGGCTTAAACCTAGATTTACTAATCATGGATTAAACGTGGATTAAATCATCCGAACTTGAACCTGCACCAACGTAGTTAAACCACAGATTAAGTTGTCCATGGTTCATCCATGGTTGAACCAATTTCATAACATAAATGGCTATTACCAATGGAATAGGTCACACTCTGTGGACACGATGTCATTGTAATATGCTGTGGCAAAAATGAATTAAACCAAGTTTAAACCCACCCCTCTACCGAGCAATTGCTTGGGATAGGCCTACCTGTTTCACTATCCGGCTGACTGTAGTTTGGTGAAAACCTGCAAGATCACAACCTGTCATCTGGAAATAATCTGTGGCGTAAAATCGTAGCGTAACTAAAAGCCAGCGTTCCTGTTGGAGTTGGGTGTAGGCCTAATCTCTTCTTCTATCCAATCCAAAATTACCAGTGTACCAAAACGTTCTCCTTGGTGAAGCGGTATCTTTTGTGGAAATCACATCTCTAAACTCCTCCATCGGATTGCTCCTATCTCGAATCAGCCGTTCTGGCCATTGAAAATTGTCAACTTGTTCAAGAGCGTCGATCCATTCCATCTTGTTACTTCGATCACTTCGTCAAAAATGGTTAATCGAAGTTTAAACCTACCCCTTGGCAGGTTTAGAATAATCTGTGATTTAAACACCGGATAACAATTAATCCTTGTTGGTGCAGGCGGATTATTTTTTTAAACCATACTTAAACCTAGTTGAAGCCTAATCTAAGGTTTATCCACGTTGGTGCATACGGGCCCCAGAGACGAGTATTTCCAAGATTATTAAACCTCTTATACATGGCTAATAACCTCGTACCAACGTGGTGGCGGAGGGGGCATTCTATAACAATGTTCACAAAACAAGGCTGTAATCGAGTGACCGGGGGTGCATTTAAAATCATGTCTTAATAAAATTAAATGCCCCCGGGGCATACTATAACAGATTTTTCTGTTATAGGATACCCCACCGAGCACTCAGTAGAGGGTGCATCTGATAATATCACACCTGTATGCACCAAGGTGGTTTAAAATTTGGCTTAAACCTAGATTTACTAATCATGGATTAAGCGTGGATTAAATCATCCGAACTTGCACCAACCTAGTCAAACCACAGATTAAGTTATCAATAGCCGTGGTTACACCTATCCAAAATCCCCGTGCTTTTTGAGACACGGGGTTTTTCCGAACCAGAAAAAACACGGCGTTGACACGGCGAGCGGTTACACTACTAAAAGTGCGATTGGTACTAAGTCCCGTATCCCGGTGATAGGGGCACTGCATGTACAGGCAACGCTCTGTCATCGAGTGGCTACTGCAGGCGTGAAATATCCTATACGTATACGCATGCGCATGACTCATCGATTTGCATCACCGACTGTCGCCGGGTGCTTGGAACTACAAATAAACACGGGGATTTCGCGGTTACACTACATAAAATCCCCGTGCCTAAATAGCCCCGGCGTTGCCCCTTCGAGTTCGCTGGGGCTAATAAGCACGGGGCACATGTGGAGATCCAGCGGCAGTGTGGGTGTGGGTGGTATGTGATTAATGCACTAGGCCTGACTAGTTTACCTAGCCTTGGCGCCGAGGTGATGTAATCAGGGAGGGTATCTGATTACAAGGGCATCTGAATGGGCCGTTTGACAGCAGGGCCTAGCTACCAAGTCTAGGCGCTGCCGTGATCTAAACAGGGATGGGTGTCTGATGCACGCGCCACTGGCGGCCCCTGGCAAAAGATTGAAGTTATGTATTAATGCGATTGGGTGTGTGTGTACGGGGGGGGGGGGTCNTTGAAATCATGTCATAGCGTTCATTTTCATGATTTTGCCCACCCGGCTGCTTCAGTGTCAGCCATGTTTACTACTAATTCCATCCTCTACCACTGATGGCAGCAGCTAACAGCCATACTGTAGAAATTCTATGAAATCTCGCATGTGTTCATTGCCAGAGTTAACGCCCCAGCAGCGGTGGCGGTGACGTGCGGCGAATCGCGGAACTGACGCAGGCTGGCATGACGTTACGTCATCTTTTTCTGCACTGTGGGGATTTCAGACACGGGTCTATTTAGACAGCAAAATAAATCCCACTCATACAGTCAAGCAGACAACACCTCTGGGACAGCCCCTCTTACCAGGGAATCCTGGGGTCATAACAGACAGTGATCAACAAAACCTGTTGTCTCCCAAGACTCTTAGTATATTGACAGTATGACGTAACTTCCTTGTACAATAAAAGCCAATTCATGGTATTGATGAAGTTTTGCACTGAAAAGACATGGGTTGATGTCCATGTCACTTCTCATTTACTGCATAACGTGAGAACTGAACTGGAACAGCCCCAGACCTAGACTTCAGACTATAAAATCCGTAAATAGGGGCTGTCCAGAGGTGTTGCTACATGACTGTGTTGGTGGGCTTTATTTTTGCTAAAAAATGCCAAAAGAGGCATTTTCTCTTGACATTTTAAAAAAGAAAAGTTGCAGATGTTGGTCAGGCAGGCAGGTTGAATATACATGTAATGAAGAAAGACAATTTGAAATCGGACGTTTTTTTCAAAAATTGTCAAAAAAGTGATTTTTTAAAATGTCATTTTTCTCGTAATTAATTAAAATTGATTTCTGGCAAAACACTATGGTTCTATGCCCAACATGTTGCTACAGACTGGGTGCAAAGACCATTGCTGTATCTCCAATGGGTTTTGAGATATTTAGGAAAACTTGCTGTCCTTTTACTTTCCTACAAGAGTGTACATGTAACTTGATAACTACATTCTCCGAAATAGAAGTACGCAACATGACGTTTGATGATTGAGTGTCGTCAAGTTAGGCCTATAATGTTATCAAATATCTCTTAAGTAAAAACATTCTCGAACTTATGTGGTCACATATTGGCTCTGGGTCTGTTAAACTTTAGTGTAACAATCAGCAGGCCAATGTCCGGGGGTGCGTACAACGGTCCAAACGACTGGGAAGAACTGGTCGATCTGTTTAATTCCTTTCTCGCTATAAGATTTATCTTAAATGTTGGTGGCTGGATCCATGGGACGAGGGGCGATAAAATCAAGCTTTCGATAAAATATTTTCAGAGAAAGGCGTCGATAATGAACCAGGAAATTAGCAATACTTCCTCAATGGTTATACCATCTCTTTGTGAATCGGGTAGCTGTGCGACAGCAGCGTTCAGTTCGTTGAAATACGCTGTTGACATTGCTACCTACGTCATGACGGTTCCTTTGCCGCCGATTCTTGGCGGCCATGTCGAATTAGCGGAACCAGCGGAAACATCGGAACCAGCGGAACCTGGTCTCATTTCTGAGCTGATCCTCGCCAAGTGTGAAGAAACATAATCTTTTTACTGTGGCCTGACCATTTTTCATCCGCACCACTGGCCACAAGCCAGAAATGGTCAGGCCACATTAAAAAAAGTCCGTTTCTTCACACTTTGTGAGGATCAGCTCAGAAATGAGACTTTTTGTTTCCGGGTTAGAGGGTGAAGGGATTAATTATTTAAAAACCGCTTCGGCACGTATGTAAAACTCAGTCTAAACTTTTCATTCACTGTGACTGATTCAATTTTAACCCTCACATTCCCGTCCGCAAAGGACTTCAATTTTTCAAAATTCAAGTGTAAACAACGACACTGGTGTAGCAGCCTTAACCCACTTGTTTACTGAGCCGACATGACAACGTCTTTGGATATGATACTGACATCTTTATTTCATGATGATGACGTAAGACTGAAAGACATACAAATAAATCTGTCTTACAATGATGTTTCAGTACGAATAATGTATCAAAAATATACTCTAAATCTCTACATGTATTAGAGCACCACTAAATTAATCAATGTCACAGGTAATCAGCAGTACAGTTTCCCTTGACTTAGTACATATGAAATCTATTCCCTAAATCACACAGGCCTACGGTACAATCATACTTGATAACTAATCTAATGAGAGACAAAGAAAAGACTTATACATTGACATAATGCCTATCACGAAGTAGGCCTACAAGAATCAAATAGGACCTCATACTTGGCACTTAAACTTGATTGCTGATCTCTTTATACTTAAGAATTCTTTCATTACAAGTACACGTGTCTAGGTGAAAACCACATCATGCATAGACCTGCATGTACATCATACTAGTAAATGCATAGAGAGCACATGTGCTCAAAAGTACCTTACATCAGCTTAGGATAGGTGATACAAAATCTACAAATATGCTTACTTAAAGACCTACAGAAAGAAACTAATTATGTCTACATGTTCTTGAAACTGTTCATTTTTAAACCTACCGTGTTGGGGGCATTTGGGCTAAGGATGACTAGTAAATTTCTTGATAGATTAAATGCGGAATTGTTCTCTCATGTGAAGATTCCTTTGTCTCTGCATGGATGTGTTACTACACCAAGTAGTCCTACACGTGGTAACTGACTTGTGATAGTTTCTTAAAACATGACTCTATAAATCTTATACAAGGTCCAGAGCTACCCTTAAGAGATAAACTTTAGCAAAAATATTACATAACTGACAAATAACTGATAGGAAGCTGGGAACTATAATACTTGCCCAGTAACGTCCTGTAGAAGAAAGGTGAAGTGGTCTTGTGTTTACTTCCTGTGGTACTTCAGTTGAGTAGAAATACACGAAATGACTAATGTACAGGATGCATCAAAATGAATGTAAAAATAACTAAGTAATAAAGTAATGATTGATTATGCATGTTGAAATAGAATTTCATTTACACTCCCACCCAAATCACGAAGTGATTTTACTTGAATACTGACATTTAGTTGACGTTCGAAAACTTCGTAATGACGTGTAATCTATTAATGTCGCAGAGACAAGACTCCCACCCATGAGCTTACTATATTCTCAGAGAGAGAGAGAGAAAGAGTTCTCACTCAGAGGACTTCTCTGCGAGTGGAGCTGACTTGTCCCGCGATGGCGATTCCACCAGGAGAATCAGCTTGTGAACTGGTCTTTCTAGTTTCAGTTGCTTGGATGTTCGACGTCCCTTTTTGTCGAGCTGAGGTTCTCCGATCAGCAACTCTACTTTGCGCACCAGACCATCCTTGTCTGGGACAGTTTTCTCTATCCGTGCAAGTCGCCAATCTGAACGTGCCTTATCTTCGTCCTTCAAGATGACAATATCTCCCACGTGGACGTTCGCCTTCTGTGACAACCATTTTTGTCGTGCCTGTAAGTTGTTCAGATATTCTCTTTTCCACCGAGTCCAGAAAAGATTTGCCAGGTGCTGTACTCTGCGCCACCTCTTTCGCAAGTAGAGATCCTCCTTTACAAACTCTCCCGGGGGAGGCATGATAACCTTGGACTTCATGGTCAGGAGGTGATTCGGCGTGAGTGGCAGTGGGGCTCCTGGATCGTAGAGATTTTCTGCTGTCAATGGTCGACTGTTGATGATGGCCATTGTCTCGTTATGACTAATGTACAGGATGCATCAAAATGAATGTAAAAATAACTAAGTAATAAAGTAATGATTATGCATGTTGAAATAGGATTTCATTTACACTCCCACCCAAATCACGAAGTGATTTTACTTGAATATTGACATTTAGTTGACGTTCGGAAACTTCGTAATGACGTGTAATCTATTAATGTCGCAGAGACAAGACTCCCACCCATGAGCTTACTATATTCTCAGAGAGAGAGAGAGAAGGAGTTCTCACTCAGAGGACTTCTCTGCGAGTGGAGCTGACTTGTCCCGCGATGGCGATTCCACCAGGAGAATCAGCTTGTGAACTGGTCTTTCCAGTTTCAGTTGCTTGGATGTTCGACGTCCCTTTTTGTCGAGCTGAGGTTCTCCGATCAGCAACTCTACTTTGCGCACCAGACCATCCTTGTCTGGGACAGTTTTCTCTATCCGTGCAAGTCGCCAATCTGAACGTGCCTTATCTTCGTCCTTCAAGATGACAATATCTCCCAGGTGGACGTTCGCCTTCTGTGACAACCATTTTTGTCGTGCCTGTAAGTTGTTCAGATATTCTCTTTTCCACCGAGTCCAGAAAAGATTTGCCAGGTGCTGTACACTGCGCCACCTCTTTCGCAAGTAGAGATCCTCCTTTACAAACACTCCCGGGGGAGGCATGATAACCTTGGACTTCATGGTCAGGAGGTGATTCGGTGTGAGTGGCAGTGGGGCTCCTGGATCGTAGAGATTTTCTGCTGTCAATGGTCGACTGTTGATGATGGCCATTGTCTCGTACATGAGGGTTCTTTCAGTGACGATGTGTCAAGCTGTTGACTATTCTTCTCTAGGAGTCCGGAGAGCACGCTACGAATTGTTCGGATCTGTCTTTCCCAGACACCTCCCATGTGACTCGCTGAGGGCGGATTCATTTGGAACTCACAGTTCCTTTCGGAGAGAGATGCATTTACATGGGTTGTGTCGATTTCCTTCATTGCTTCTCGCAGTTCATTGTTCGCTCCTATAAAGTTTGAACCTTGGTCACAACGAATCTTCCTAACATCTCCTCTAATTGCGATAAGGCATCTTAATCCATTTAAGAAGGCATCTGTTGTCATGTCATCTATTACCTCGATATGAACTGCTCTCAGTGCCAGGCATGTGAAAAGCAGGCCGTACCGTTTCAGCATCTTTCTTCCTTCCTTGATGTAGAAAGGTCCAAAACAGTCCAATCCAACGAATGTGAAAGGTGGAGACGAATCTACTCTTTCTTCAGGAAGATCGGCCATCTTCTGTTCCTGGGTTTTACCTCTCAATCTCCGACACTCCACGCATTTGTGTACATTTGATGACACCACGGTACTGAATCCGATGATCCAGAGTCCATTTGCACGGATCTTTCATTCGTCGTGATGCCTCTTCCCTGGTGGGCTACCTTTTCGTGAAAGTGTTGAACGATGAGATTGACTACATGGCCCTTCTTCGGAAGTATTAACGGATGTTTGATATCATATGGTGAGGAAGCTTGGTTGAGACGGCCTCCAACTCTCAGCATTCCTTGATCGTCTAGGAATGGGTCGAGCCTTGCAAAACCTGTGTTCTTGATAGTTTCTCCTCTTGCAAGAGCATCCATATCTTCTGCAAAGGACCTCCTCTGAAGTGCCTTAATGACGATACGCTCGGTTTCCGTCCTCTCTGTAATTGCAGCTTCTTCCTTGATTAGTCCCTTCTTTCTCAATACGCAGCATCGCAGCCTGGTTAGAGCGCGAACTGCCCTGGACCAACTGGAGAAACGTTCGAGACGATCGAGAATAAGGAAGTCTTCTGTCTTTGAGGATCTTGTTGCAAGTATCTGTACCTTTTTGACTTCAGGATCGCTGGGTGAAGGTTCGTAGTTGGTGATAACATCTTCTCTGGCGGGCAAGTCCCTTTCCCATAGAAAGGCAGGCCCCTTGAACCAGTTGGAGCTTATTAATTCACTGGCTTGCAGTCCTCTGGATGCATGGTCGGCTGGATTTACTGATGTCTCAATATATTGCCATTGCTCTGGTGACGATGCATCTCTTATTCTCTGAACTCTATTTGCGACAAACATGTGGAAGCGCCTGGCTTCGTTGCTAATGTATCCCAGGACTACCTTGGAGTCAGTCCAGAAGAAATGCTCTGCATGCTTGTAGTCCAGTTCTCTGACTAAGACTTTGCTGACCTGGATAGATGAGACTGCTGCCTGAAGTTCAAGTCTTGGTACTGTCGTTGGCTTCAGTGGGGCTACTCTTGCCTTAGCCATTGCCAGAGAACAGTGGACCTTTGATTCGTCGTCGATGAGTCTAACGTATGAACACTGGCCGTATCCCTTCAGGCTGGCATCCGAGAAGTGGTGGAGTTCAACTTTAGTTACCTTCCCGAATTCAGATGGTCTGAAGCATCTCTTTATCTGTATTTGGGCTAATTCAGGTAGTTCCTGACGCCATCGTTCCCACCTCGGTCTTAACTCTTCAGGGATGGGATCATCCCAACCAACACCTTCTCTGCATATTTCTTGGAGTATCTGTTTTCCAGTAAGTACTAGTGGTGCAATGAAGCCTAACGGATCGAAGACTGATGATACCGTTGAGAGTATCCCCCTCCTGGTTAGTGGTTGATCCTTTATTACGAGTCTAAATTGGAAGGTGTCAGACTCTATGCACCACTGTATACCCAAGGTCCTCTCTATAGGTAGTTCTTCGAGCGCTAAGTTTAGTGTCTTTATATTCTCAGCTCGTTCTGTGGAAGGAATAGCTTCCATAACTGCTCTACTGTTAGAGGCAAACTTGTGAAGTCGAAGCCCTCCCTCTGCACACATGTTGCGTACGTTGTGGAC
Source organism: Notospermus geniculatus (assembly GCA_002633025.1). NCBI lineage: Eukaryota > Metazoa > Nemertea > Pilidiophora > Heteronemertea > Lineidae > Notospermus > Notospermus geniculatus. The sequence continues at coordinate 433,257 of NMRB01000181.1, read as the reverse complement.
CAGTTTGATTGCATTGTCGTCTGTATCAACGCTGGCCAATCCATCATCAACGTAGAAGTTCTTTGCGATGAACATTGCCGCTTCTGGACCGTGATGTGGATTATCTCTAGCTACTCGTCTTAATCCATAGGTGGCACAGCCGGGCGACGATACTGCACCGAAGATATGGACCTTCATTCGGTACTCCGCTGGTTCTTTGTCGATGTCTCCATTCTCCCACCAGAGGAAACGTAGGTAGTCTCTGTCGTCTGGTTGAACGTGGAACTGGTGAAACATACGTTCTATATCGCACTGCACAGCAATTGGCTCTTGCCGGAAGCGGCATAAAATGCCGATGAGTGAGTTCATTTGATCCGGGCCTTGTAAAAGATAGTTGTTGAGGGCAGTGCCCTTGTACTTTGCACTGCAATCGAACACGACCCGGATCTTGTTGGGTTTTTTTGGATGGAATACACCGTGGTGCGGAATGTACCATACTGTTCTTTCCTCTCTGTTATCACTCTCCTCAATCTTTTCGGCATCTCCGTGGTCAAGGATATCTTTCATGAAGGCTGAATAGGCCTTGTGGTACTCTGGATCCTTAGAGAACCTGTGTTTCAGGTTCGACAGACGGCGGCTGGCCATGAATCTGTTATTCGGTAGACGAGGACTCTCATTCCTAAATGGGAGAGGCATTACATAATGTCTGCCCTCCTTGTACGTCCTATCTTCCATCGTGGTCATGAAGCGGATATCTTCTTGGGACATGGAGATGTCGGTCCCCGGTTCCTCCAGGAAGTCCTTTTCCAGAATACGTGCGAGATCGCTTGGCTTGGTGACCTCTTCTTTCATGATCCTCTTGCATGTGTACTTGACTTCTTGAATCCCACTGGGAGGCTGGATGTTGATAGGTACGGACCTTGTGATGGTGCGGTAAGTAAGGCCAATAGCGTCTCCCGAGTCGTCAATCAGACTCCTACCCACTACGCTCCAACCAAGGTCGGTTTCAATTGCAAAAGGCTGGTTGCCTTCTCCCGTGATGCAATTGCGTGGTGCTAAAGCCTGGGGGCAGTCGTAGCCAATCAGAAGGCCAACCTCGCAGTTCTGCAGGGGTTGTAGATGGTGCGCCATATCAACCAAGTGTGGCCATTTTCTTGCTGTCTCTGGGGTAGGTATGTGAGATTCGTCGACCGGAATATACTCTCTGGAATAGGTTGGTGGTAGCTGTATGCGTTTGTCGGACTTGAAGCCTCGCACTTCCAGATTCCTGTAGCGTTCGCATGCTGTGGTTGTGTCTCTTGATGTCATGGTCGTTAATCTGAGCCGCATTGGCTCCCCTTGAGTTCTTAACATCTCTGCGGTGTGTTTCAAAACAAATGTGGAATCTGACTGTGTGTCCAACAATGCATAGACCAAGATCTCACGCTCAGGTTGCTCTCTGCTTGAAATCCATACTGGGACGACCATTGACGACATTCCTTCACTGTCTTCATTGGAGACTCCCTTACACTCTGCTTCCTTGACCTTTGGCTGAGGGTGACTGTGTGGTGGCTTGTCGCCTTTAGACCTAGACTGATGGTCGCCTTTCGACTTGAACTGATCTGGTTTATCTTTAGGCTTAGAATTCGGAGTCCCTTGAAGTCTGTCTTCATGAAGACTTGTAGGGTGTTTTCCTTTACATTTCTTGCAGGTACTCCTCTGTGGGCAGTTCCTTGATCGGTGGCCTTTCTCGAGGCACCCATAACATAAATCGTTTGTCCTTACAAACTGGTGTCGCTCTTGTAATGGCTTTCCTCCGAGGGTTCTGCAGTCTTCCAGGGTGTGATTGTCTCTTTCACAGAACAAACAGGACTTGGCTGTTCTTGCACCAGTGGATAAAGTATTGGCACTGCCGGGCTGGCGTTTCCTCTGCTCTCTTGGTTCAGGTGATTTTTCTTCATTCTGTTTGAGTGCTCCCAATGAGGAGATTGGGTCACATGCAATTTTGGCCTCCCTTTTGATGAAACTTACGAACTCGCTGAATGAGGGATAGCACTGACGTTCTGTTTTTGCCTTATCCACATCCCTGTTCCATCGTGTGACCAACCAATCTGGAAGCTTACGCAGGAGTTTGCGGTTTTCTCTGCAATCGTTCAGCACTTCCAAGCCCTTGAGGTTTGTCATTGCCACTTCGCATTGTGCAAGGAAGTCTGAAAAACGCCTCAGGCCCTTGCTGTCCTTTGAAACGACCCTTGGCCATGAATCTAACTTGTCTCTGAAGGCTTCGGAAACTGTGAAAGGGTCGCCATAACGCTCTTCCAGGGCCCGCTTCGCTGTCTCAAAGGCATTTTCGCTGCCCAGCAGGAAGTAGCCACTAACCAACTCCTTCGCTGGTCCGCCGACGTATCTTCTAAGATAATGTATTCTTTCAAGTGGTGGAATGTCCTTTCCTTCTATCAGGGCTGAGAACGACGCTCGCCAATCAGGATAAGCGAGGGCATCGCCAGTAAATATTGGAGGTTCCGGGACTGGCAGGCGACTCAATGTTACTGAAGCAGCGAAGGCATTGGCAATGGCTTCCAGATCTGTCTTTGTTGCTGGTGGCTGCCAGGTAGGGGCTGACGGATTCAGCACACCGGTGGAAGGCGTTGTCGTTAACACAGTGGCGGGCACATCTCTTTCTTGTGTATGTCTTGTCACTTCTGCAGGGGCAGCTCCCTTGGGATTTGGGGCATAATCCTTGGGTGTCACTTCCTGAGGTCTGGTATCCTCATGTGGAGAGTGTTTCGGTTCATCAAGTAGGGGCTTGAATCGACTCGACCTGCAGCTCCCTTGATCGCTGAAATCATCTACATCCAGGATCTTCAGTTTGGCTTGCTCAACCTTTAGCTTCGTTGAGATCTTCTGCCTTTCTATCTCACGGCGTTTCCTGGCCATCTCTGCTTCGGCCTCTGCACGCCGAGCTCTCTCTTCTGCCTCTTTACGTGCAATCTCTGCGGCTCTCTCGGCTGCTTCTGTGGCACGTCTCTTTTCTTCCTCAAGCTCTAATCGTTTCAGAGCATCTTCTTTCTCTGCTTCCTCTCTTTTTGCTTCTAACTCTGCCTGAAGAGCTGCTGCCTTTGCTGCTGCTTCTAGTCTCTGGGATGAACGGTTGGACCGCTGTGAAGAAGCCCTACTACTGCGTGTTCTGTGACTTCGCTTGGAGCCGGTTAATGATGGCGTTTCTTCATGATGAAACTTAGCTTCTCTAATGCATGTTGTCATGATGTCTACACCGCGGCGTATCGTTGATGGAGGATGGTCCGGACACGTTTCGCGAAGCTTCTTATAGAGGTAGTTTATCTCTGCCATCCTTTCATCCAAGTCAGTGTTGAGGGTTTTCTTGACTTCAGCACTGACTTCCTTTTGTTTCTGAGTCTCTATGTCCTTAACAAAGGACTCCCAAGCCTTGTAGCTGCGCCAGAACGCTGAAGACAGTTCATCTTCTTTGTTTTGGCGAGCCTTCTCTGTCATCGTTCGGTGTCTCGCTGATCGGCGCACACCAGCATCATCTGGTTCAGTTTGGATCTGGTCTTCAGGTGGCTCCTTGGGTAACTCAGGGCCGTCTTTAGGGGTGGCATTCTTTGTTTCTTCCTCCGACGTTGTGGCCGGTTCTTGTGATTCTAGAAGTGGTGCGTATGTTACAGCGGCGCTGGCTTCTGGGGCAACAGTGGGCGTGGTCTTCTCTTCTGCTGTCTCTGTGACCTTCGTGGATCCCTCTGTCTCTTCCATGGTGTGATCTAGTCTTGAGCGGAATACAAGCGAGTTTATCTGTCCTCTCTCTCTCTCTCTAAGAACAGCTCAGCTCAGGTAAGGCACTCTTTGACTCTAACCCTCCCTAGCTAAATAAACACCCATAAACCACTCAAAAAACAGATGACCAAAAATACTTTGGATCAGAAGAAATGGACTGCAGTACCACAGGTGTAAAAACACGACCACAACTCACCTATAAGAAGTAGGCCTAGCCCTAACATGTGGGATTACCAAAACCAAACTGTCCCAAAAATGCTGTAATTGAAACATGGCAAATAAACATGACTGGCATAAGACAAAAATACATAACAGTCAGTACAGGTATCAATTTTCCTGAACCAGATTTGCAAAGGATATGTGAACTAAATGCGATGACTGTTGAATCCTGAGGCAACTTCAGAATATGAATGAGTCTCTTGTATGGCGTGAATGGAAGAAGTCTCTAACACAGCACATGAATGAGTGAGTCTCTCAATGCAGCGGGTACGTGATGAGTTTCTTCAACTTGAATGTAGACCAGTGTAAGAATATGGCACAGTTCGTCACAACACACTGGTCGGTATCGTAAATGATGAGAAATACGGTAATATATAAATCGAGTGATCCGTGTAGACGAAGTTAATAGTCTTGAACACTCTCAGGTATCACAGGGTGAAACTTAACTCCGGATGATGACATCACATTGTCAGTTGAACTTGTCGAGCTTACGTGGCTTCATCGACATAATTGACGTGAAGTATACGAGAATTCTTACGTGCTTGTCGAAACGTGCCTTGACTTGCAATTCGATGTTGATGTGTGCGTTATCTATCGAAGACTTGGGGGGTACATCTCGCAGCGCCATCTTGCTTGAACTCGGCACATCATGCCTCACGTCTTACTGTAGCAGCCTTAACCCACTTGTTTACTGAGCCGACATGACAACGTCTTTGGATATGATACTGACATCTTTATTTCATGATGATGACGTAAGACTGAAAGACATACAAATAAATCTGTCTTACAATGATGTTTCAGTACGAATAATGTATCAAAAATATACTCTAAATCTCTACATGTATTAGAGCACCACTAAATTAATCAATGTCACAGGTAATCAGCAGTACAGTTTCCTTTGACTTAGTACATATGAAATCTATTCCCTAAATCACACAGGCCTACGGTACAATCATAATTGATAACTAATCTAATGAGAGACAAAGAAAAGACTTATACATTGACATAATGCCTATCACGAAGTAGGCCTACAAGAATCAAATAGGACCTCATACTTGGCACTTAAACTTGATTGCTGATCTCTTTATACTTAAGAATTCTTTCATTACAAGTACACGTGTCTAGGTGAAAACCACATCATGCATAGACCTGCATGTACATCATACTAGTAAATGCATAGAGAGCACATGTGCTCAAAAGTACCTTACATCAGCTTAGGATAGGTGATACAAAATCTACAAATATGCTTACTTAAAGACCTACAGAAAGAAACTAATTATGTCTACATGTTCTTGAAACTGTTCATTTTTAAACCTACCGTGTTGGGGGCATTTGGGCTAAGGATGACTAGTAAATTTCTTGATAGATTAAATGCGGAATTGTTCTATGATCTTTCTCATATGAAGATTCCTTTGTCTCTGCATGGATGTGTTACTACACCAAGTAGTCCTACACGTGGTAACTGACTTGTGATAGTTTCTTAAAACATGACTCTATAAATCTTATACAAGGTCCAGAGCTACCCTTAAGAGATAAACTTTAGCAAAAATATTACATAACTGACAAATAACTGATAGGAAGCTGGGAACTATAATACTTGCCCAGTAACGTCCTGTAGAAGAAAGGTGAAGTGGTCTTGTGTTTACTTCCTGTGGTACTTCAGTTGAGTAGAAATATACGAAATGACTAATGTACAGGATGCATCAAAATGAATGTAAAAATAACTAAGTAATAAAGTAATGATTATGCATGTTGAAATAGGATTTCATTTACACTCCCACCCAAATCACGAAGTGATTTTACTTGAATATTGACATTTAGTTGACGTTCGGAAACTTCGTAATGACGTGTAATCTATTAATGTCGCAGAGACAAGACTCCCACCCATGAGCTTACTNGTGGCCACACGTGACGTTCGTTGGGACTGAAATTTTAGCAGGAATGTACAAGATACTTGCATAGCTATTTAGACAACATTGAAACATCGTAACATTTACTACCAGTGAGACATGGCCAAAGTCAATTTTTCAAGATGGCCGCCTGGCAGCCATGTTGAAGTCCAATCGAACCGAAATTTGGCATATAAGTAGACAGTACCAAGACACATATTTAGGCACGGTTAAAGCATCCTAGCTACCACTATTTATTTTTTCAAGATGGCTCCCTGGCGGCCATATTTGACGTCGAATCTGACTGAAATTTACCATATATTTATATGGTACCTAGATACATAGTTTGACAAGGTTAAAACATCCTACCTACTCCTATTTATAAAATGTGGGTCGAAGTCCATTTTTCAAGATGGTTTCCTGGCGGCCATATTTGAAGTCCGATCGGGTTGAAATTTGGTGCATTTGTGCAGGGTGCCTAGATATATCTGCACACCAAATTACAACACTCTATGTCAAATAGCCATGAAATGTGCCACCAAACAGTGAATTTTGAACTTTGACCTCTGTGACCTTGAAAAGTAGGTCAACTCAAAAACCTGGGATTTATGTGATGAAGTCTCATCAGAGGAACCCACCATAAAAGTTTCATGGTTCTAGCTAACAGCGTTCAGGATATACGGCCAAAAGAAGGTTTTCACATAGCGCCCCCTACAGGCCAGAGTGTACAAGCAGCAGCGCTAAGTTTCGGTCCAGAGATAGTTGTTACCATAGGGTACCTGTACACCAAATATCAAGTTTGTAACCCAAGTGGTTTAGAAACGTGCCACCCCTGTTAACGACGACGGACGACGACGACGACGACGGACGACACACCATGAGAGAAGCTCACCTCACAGTGGTGAGCTAAAAATGGTCGACCAGCCTTCGCTTCACCACTTGAGAAGTTCAACCTGCTGCTATAGCGTGAGTAACCCTTCATCAGGTAAAGGTAACATGCTTCAACTGATTTTTCTATGTGTCACTCACAATCCCTAATTGGTAACTTAGGCTAGATCATTCAGATCTTGGAGGAATTATAATTCTAATAATTTTTATAATTCCTCCAAGTTCAGATCGACAGATTTGAACAGTCTTGTTGAGCATGACCGAAGAAGTAGATCCCGGAGCAATATGGCGCTGTCCGATATACCGGAACATCAGAGATATGATGCTGGTACGAATCGTTCGCTGACGTTCAGAGTGGTACCTCCCATAGAGAGTGAACCTAGTCTCCAGGCAAAGCCGTGCTCCAGTCATAGGCAAAACCTGTGCAAATATGCGAACGTGCACATGGGGCGTGGTTCCATTAAAAATTTGTTAAAATGGGTTAATGACAGTTGCAAATTCAGTCGGTCAAAATGTACATATTGTACTATTCACATTGATTTCGAAGCGGTAGATTTTGCAGAATACGCCTCCGAAGTTTGGCTGTCTAATTCATTTCCCATAAACTAAAATCCTTCTTTCGCCTTTTTCTCAAAACGGCGCTTGATTTGAGGACATGTCAACAAACAAATGTCAACAAACCCCGCGAGCCATTCGCTTTAAACTAATACGCAACCGGCCCCAGAACTTTCTTATCGCGACTGACAAATGTACGCACTTTTGTTTGGTACATCTAATCGTCTTATTTTCTCCACTTTTATGTGATTTATTAGACAACCTTTATGGCAAAATATAAATTTAAAAAACGGCTTGCCCTTCTACCCCCAGTTGTTAGAAAAGAGAAGACTGCTTTGTTTACGTGTGTTTCCTCGATTTCCAGTGTTGTTTGTATTTACGTTGGAGAACCCATGCCAGTTTATGCTCTTCTGATTTACAAACCATCTAAAAAGAGAGATGGCTTTTCCTTAACTTACAACACATCATTCTACAGAAAAGACGCAATCATCCGTGAAAATTTCTTTAAGTCTTTCCTTATGGTGATCGTCCATTCAGGTCGAGTGCCATTTCTTCTGTTCGATTTTACCAAAGGGGAATTTGTTGGTGAAATCATCATGAAAAGAAGCGAGATATGTATTCAAAACAGGCGCTACACAGACAAGTTAACGGTCACTGTTTCGGATCTGCTGGTGATTTTGTGTCGTTTGAACGGAAGGTGGGACGTGGCAATAACTCTGCACGATTATCAGCTGATCTATACTGGGGCCAATGTGACAATGGTCCTGCGTAACTCAAAAAACATTATATTACAGAAAGCAGAGCCGTATTTATTATCTTTTTACGTAGCCTAGGTTGGGTTCTCGGGTTTCTTCACACTACCGATGTAGCCATTGTAGTATCAATGAGGTCTAGCAGTAAGGTGATTCTCTTCCAAAAAGGGGACGGGTACATTCCAAACATACGGACAGTCAGACAGGGAAACTGGGGCTCTCGCTTGGCAGTTCATCTCGGGTATTTCAAATCAGGTACAAACGGTGTGTTCCGTGCAAATCATCTGAAGGCACTTTTAGTTGTGCCGTGTAAAACTCGGAATAGTGTCATGTCATATCCGAGAAATCCTTATACAATACAGGCGAATACGCATTTTCCCATTGGTGGTGGCACCGATAAGTCTCTTTTTCTCACGTGGATAGCGTTTATTGAAGACGAGGCAATTTTGCAGCTACTTCTTCATAAAGATCGTGAGGAGAAGTGGATATTATCCAACGTCCATATATACTCTCAGGCGTAAATGTCTACCGAGGGATCCAGCACAGTTAGAAATAACTACAGAGGATTTTACAGAAAATTCCTGCAGCAGAGTCCCCAGGACTGGATCTGTAAAATTACAGACTTAACTAAATGTTAACAGAGACTTGACTGGAGGCTGACCAAATTATATTTTCATACTGCTCTCAGAAAGCATCATTATGTAAAGTCCAATTGAGTCCAACCAATACAGGAAAACATAAATCATACCATATGTTAAAGTTAAAAGTTAAAGTTTGGGTTTATAGTCTGATATCAACTACGGTAGAGGTTCTCATCCGATTTTACACTTTAACACCAGTCTGTGCTGAAACCTTTCAGTAGAACTCAGATGAGCTGCCCATTCAGCGCTACAATTGAGCATTTCCGACCGGTACCCATTTATACACCTGGATGGAGAGAGGCCAGTGAGGTAAAGAGACTTACCCAAAGTCTCACGCCCAGTGATTCGAACCCGGGTTCCTCTGACCGGTAGTCGGAGACCCGAACCACTACACCACCGTGTCAATTTACAGAAAGTTCTGGGGAATGTGCCGCAGGCAATTTCTGTGAAATTATTACAATAATTGCTAACAGTGAGCACACACAAAAGCTTGCTTTTAGCGCAATCTGCACGCCAGTAGACTTTATTGCAGAAGCGGAGGAAAATTGCATTGGACACTACCGCTGAAAAATAACGCTCAGATGTATACATGTAGGCCTACGTACAGTCATGGACATTAGTTTATCTACACCTGCTAATTTGAATATTTCAAATACTTCTGGGCCAATTTTAACAGGGTGTGTTCCATGTGAAAATACATCTGGTTGGTCGTATTTCTGCATCAAAATTTTGGCAATTCGGAAATCTCGTAATTACGTAATAGCTCATCAGAAAAAATCCCCCAAATCAACATCTTTATTCTGTAATTTTTTGTGACTTTTGTTGCAGCAAAAAGTTCCAACATTTTGTAAATCCATATTCTGAGGTTAGCTTTATCTAACGGCATCAGAATTTCCTACAAAACACGAAAATCTCAAATTATCGAAGTATTGATAATCTCAGATATCTCAGCAACCACTCAACATAATTTGATGAAACAAAGCCCAAAATCCTTAGAAAGTTCCATTCTATCACATCTGCAACAAAAATCACAAAAATATTACATACAGGGTGACCCAAAAAAATGGGACCCATGAACATGTTAATAAAAACTTTAATTTTCAGGCTACAGTAACCAAACTTCACACATGTTATCTCAACTTAATGCACGGCCTGCACACCAAGTTTCATTAGTCAGGGCTTATCACTTTCCGTTTAATGACGTCTTTCCATAATGTGCTCAAGATGAGCCCCTCGGCGCTGGCGGCACACTTGAACACGACTCGCGAAGTTCTCAATGACTCGAACGCACTCCTCCTTTGGAATCTCACGAATCTTCGCAGTTATGGCCTCCTTCAACTCGTGAATGTTTTGGGGATTATTCCTATAGACATTGTCTTTGAGGTAGCCCCATAGGTAGAAATCCGGGGGGTTCAGGTCTGGCGAGTGTGAAGCCCATTCAGGGTGACACCTCCGACTGATAAGGCGATCCTGAAAGTGTTCGCGCAGCCAATTCAGCGAGTCACTTGAGGTGTGGGGAGTTGCCCCATCCTGCTGAAACCATTGATCCTCCCTTATAAACCCCCTTCGTCGGCCGAGTACAGCCCAAAACTTGCGGAGGACCCCTAGGTAACGCTCTGTATTCACAGTGACTGCACGCTCGTTCTCATCCTCAAACCAGAATGGCCCGATGATTCCATGTGTTGATATCGCAACCCACGCAGTGCACTTAACGGAATGAAGAGGCTTCTGTAGGCAGTCCTGGGGTGGGGTAGTGCCCCAGAAGACGTTATTATTTGAGTTCACATGTCCAGACAGAAGGAAATGAGCTTCAAAGATTCGTGGGATTCCAAAGGAGGAGTGCGTTCGAGTCATTGAGAACTTCCCGAGTCGTGTTCAGGTGTGCCGCCAGCGCCGAGGGGCTCATCTTGAGCACATTATGGAAAGATGTCATTAAACGGAAAGTGATAAGCCCTGACTAATGAAACTTGGTGTGCAGGCCGTGCATTAAGTTGAGATAACATGTGTGAAGTTTGGTTACTGTAGCCTGAAAATTAAAGTTTTTATTAACATGTTCATGGGTCTCATTTTTTTTGGGTCACCCTGTATAATAAGTTTGATTTTTAGTGCTTTTTTTTCTGATGAGCTATTGCATAATTACGATATTACGATATTATCAAATTTCCAAAACTTTGATGCAGAAATATGACCAATAAGATGTATATTCATATGGAGCAAATCGTGTTTAAATTGGCCCTGTAGTATTTGAAATATTCAAAGTATCAGGTTTAGATAAATTAATGGCCATGACTCTACATTGTATTTGGCATTGCCTTATTTTGGTCGTAGTGGAATTGACTGAGACCAGAATATAGCTGCGTTGCTGTGTGGGGGGTATGCCGCCATATTGGATGGAAGGTTTATTAGAAATTACTGAAGTTAATGTGACCAAAAGCAAAATATTTTGTTGAACTACTTGTAAAATCATCCCAACTTTCTGGTTTATGTAGTGAAAAATAGAACCGCATCTTTTCCCAAAATTTTGCATTTAATACTTGTTTATCAGGCATGAAATTTAGCAATTCACACCTTCTCAATATTAAGTTTCCCTCGAGACCCATGGCTAATTATGCAAGAATAGGTTGATTATGCAAAGGTTATGACGTCGGTGCACAGCCTCTATAGTTTTGCTTCCACTTTGAATCCATGTAATCTAAAGACGATGTGTCATTGGCTGCATCTCAAGTCGGGGTTAATTCGGCGCTGGCAGAGATCAGCTGACTTGTTGTTTAAAGGAGCACGGTATTGGATTCTCAAATGCATTATTTGACTGCCGACGTAGAGGGAGTCACCTAGCGGCAGTAAGACGAACTACAAAAATGCATTACAAAATGTAAATCGTGTCATTCGCCGAAACGTAGTTAGACTGTCGGGTTGGAGAGTGGCGCGGTGACGCCGTCTGTCGAGAAAAGGTGGCAATACCGTGCTCCTTTAAAAGACGGTGAAAAGTGGTGAGCCACGAGGCGCACACAGCGGTCACCCGTGGCCTAGCCTCGGGACCCAGTCGTTGTGTCGCTTCGGCCGCCGCACTACACTCCACAAACGACTGGGAAAGCAAGTTGCAAAATCAGCGGCTAGCGTACCGACGACCACAACGCCCATCTCGGCGAATGAAATTGCCCGAAAACAATCTACTAGGGAAAATCTGGCACGCTTTTGATTGATTGTTATTTCTGAGGATGATGTAATTTACCAGATCGCAGCCCGTGGCGTCCAGACACTTTTCAACCTCACTTAGTAGGATATTGATAAATCCGTACGGTTTATCACACACAGCATCGAACTTAGGCACCAGGATACCGTCCTTAACCTCGAAGAAAGTTCCGGTGTAATCAGCTGATTTGGTATCTTGCAACGAACAGCCGACGGCCGTTCAAGACGATTGGCTGAACTCATTCATATCCGTTGTTGTTGTCGGTACGCTAGCCGCTAATTTTGCATCTTGCTTTCATAGTCGTTTGTGGAGTGGAGTGCGGCGGCCGGAGCGACACAACGACTGGGTCCCGAGTCTACCCGTGGCTGTGCGAAATAACAAGGCGACTGAATTTAAGAAATATGGCACATTTGCGAATACGGCTCTGCCATGATAATCAGGCGACTGCTGAGTTTTTTGCTGTGCCATTTCAACGACAACGCTGTGCCAAATACGACAGAGCCTTCTTCGTCTGTGTGCGCCAAGCGTACATGTATGTTCTTGAATAACTGCGTGAACTCAGTCTCAACATTTGATGTGACACCCACTTTAACCCTTTCGGGACGGATCTCGCCGTTTGGCGAGATTGGCATGTACCACACACCCTTGAACATTCAAACGGACATAGAATCGTAACCAGTGGACCGATCGACGTCCTGTTTGCATATTTTTTAATGCGAGACTACCCCCCCCCCCCTCTCTCGGTCAAATTGCATTTTAACCTTTGTCCCGGGCTCAAGATCAGACTCCAAAGTGCAAATCTGACATGTTGTGACAAAATGGCCATATCTCGGGAACGGAAGCAGATACGACGACGCGACTAGCGCGAAAAGAAAGAGCAGAAAAAAGTCGCATTCTGACCGACCGTCAAACGCGTAGGAGCAGCTGTTATCGAGATATAATAGACGTTTAAAGATTGACAACCTGACGAAAACGTAGGCCAAATGCGACTATTTCGTCACAACTTGCATCTTCGCCTCTCTCCTGCTTCTCTCACATACATTTTGGAAGAGGCAAACCTGCATGAGGTCGTGGTCCATTTTGTTGCCTCCAGAATGAATGTCTTGTGGCCAGTTTTGGTTGCTGTTTTAGGGAGCTAGGCGCGTTTTTGTAGAGACATCAGAGATTCATGTCACGAAATGTACACTTTCCAACTTCGTCCAGTCCCGAAAGGGTTAACAGAAATGTGAATTCAATTTTGCTTTCCCGCTGTTTTGCAACAGAAGGCACCACATATTTTGTACCGACATGATTACTTACCCTTTAAGCCCACTCTCACAAATATTTGTGTATGGTGCGTGGATACAAAATTTAACAATATAGTTGCCTTCAGGGTGGACCACCGCCATCCGTATCTTAGCAGGGAGGTTTACCATCTAAATCATCCTCTCAACACAGGGTCATTCAGACGTATCTCCTACGTCGACCTCTTCTGACCCTGTCACATTCCATGCCTTTTCGGCGGGAACCCACCGACAGATTTTCTGTCGTCAAATTGGCCAATCAGAAGCTGGCTTATAGCACGGTCTCGGCATAAAACAAACCTCGAATCCAAGTCATGTATCATTTCACGTCCCCGGGTAACGTGTGCAAAATTGTAAATTTAAACCTAGGTACGAGGTTAGATTAATAACTTCAAACATGGCGGACGTAGGCGATTTTGACAAAGTTGAAGATAAAATATGCAATATTTTCAATATTTTCGGATTAAATGAATTGCAAAAACGATCTCTACAGGCGTACATGAATGGAAAAGATGTGTTGGTTTGCTCGAAAACTGGCAGCGGAAAATCGCTGATGTATCAGGGGGCCTTAATTGCACGGCAGATGATGTCGTGTACTAATGTTAGCGAAAATGTACAGGAGACAGGTGTACATGTGCACGCAGATACACAGCAGAGGCCTAGTCGAAGTGCAAATGCGGATGTGCCGTCGCAAGCCTTGGTGCCGTCTGATAAACCAGCTGCAATCGTGATCGTTATTGCACCACTCTTGTCAATAATGATTGAACACGTTGTTTAATTGACAAAACTAGGTTTTGCTGCGACCTACATTGGTAAAGATCATGGAGAGGATGAAGACATTCTTGCTGGGCGATTCGAATTTCTGTACGCCAGTCCGGAGGAACTTGTTGCCAAAGACAGATGGAGGGATATGTTGCAGCTGAATCGTGATAGGATATCGTGTGTTGCTGTTGATGAGGCACACACTGTTATTAATTGGTAAGTTTAATATTGCTCAGGCCTACTTTTTCATCATGAAAAAATTTGAGATGCTAATTATGGCCAATTGATGGCCATAAATAAATAATGTATAACTTGTAATTTACTATCCGTCTATGTTGTGGTTCGTTTTTTAAATGCAGTTTGTGCTTTTATTTCAGTAACGTTGTAAATTTCAATAACTGGCGTATTTTTCATTTCAGGGGCCAGTCACAAGGGGTGGATGATGCTTTCAGAGCTTGGTTCAACCAAATTGGTGAAATAAGGTCGCTGTGTCCAGGAACGCAATTGTTTGCCTGCACTGCTACAGCCAGTCCTGAAAAAAGGAAAGCAATCATGAAGAGTCTGTGCATGAACAGACTCTCCACGGAAGTGATTGTTGACAGCCCTGACAGGGAAAATATAAAACTATCAGTGAAATGTGTGAAAGCAACTCATGATTTGGAGGATACGTTCAGTTTTATATTGAAGAACTTAAACCACGATCTGCCGAGACAGATAATATTTTGCAAAACAATAAAGGACTGTTCGAAAGTGTACATCGTATTAGAAAGGAAAGCTCCAAATGGACTAGTTCAAATGTACCATTCTAAAACTCTCAAGTATATTCAAAATGAAATAAGAAATGATTTGGGTGACCTGGAGGGAAAAATCCGTGTGTTAGTCTGCACAAATTCTGCTGGCATGGGGGTCAACTTCGCCGGAGTTAACAGTTTCTCTCATACCTGTGTCTTCAACAAGGTTTGTCACTATTGAGTCGAGGTGTTGTAGAGTCCGGGCAGCCAGACGAGCAGTTTCAAAGCTCACGTTTGCACCAGTTGCCCTAATGGCATCTTTGAGTTTCTTTATGTGTATTTCACACAAATTATCGTTTGGGATATTTTTCCCTGCCCCACCTTTTGTGTTCACCGTGACATTCCATTTATATTCGAATGCCTCACGTTCGGTAAGGATGGCCTTTTCATAGGCCAGCATCCTGAACATCCACAACTTGTATTTTACATGTCCTCCAGCATCACAGTAGCAGTTCAAATTGAGCATTACTGAAAATCCTGTTTGAATCTGCAAACTTGAATGCATCATCCGTATCCCTCAATAAGAGGATGCATTTCATCATGCATGCAAATACATTTCCCAGGGTATCATCGCTCTCATCTGAAGGCTCCATTGTTGTAGGTGGTGACAAGTCTTCATCGTGGTCTTTTTTGGAATGGCTGAGGTATTTCGACCTTTGTTTGTACACCTTATTGCACCTCTGGCAGTGGTATCCTGCCGCATCTTTGACTGCTTCAATGGCTTCCTCCGCATTCTTCTTTCTTGTCATGAATTCATTCATTCGGGTTACTTGGTCTGGTTGGAATC
The DNA here is from genome assembly GCA_002633025.1 of Notospermus geniculatus. Taxonomy (NCBI): domain Eukaryota; kingdom Metazoa; phylum Nemertea; class Pilidiophora; order Heteronemertea; family Lineidae; genus Notospermus; species Notospermus geniculatus. The sequence continues at coordinate 417,747 of NMRB01000181.1, read as the reverse complement.
CTTCCCTCTTTACATACCTGAAATTTCACAATTATTATGTTATGTTCAGCTTTAAGGAAGATGGTGTGACTTGTCATTTACATGTACATCGCTTGTTGAATGTATGACATCAGTTATCACCATTGTGATTAAAAAAATTAAAATGTTCTGCCTGAAAACAAAAAATTCATAAGCAACTCGCTTATGAATTTTTGCTGAAAACTAATCTGCCTAAAGAAACCACCGCAGCAAATACCTTTGTAGAATATTCTTGGCCTGGCTATGGACCCATTGGTATTGCACATCCTCATTCATGATCGATACTGGGGGTGGCTTGTGATTGGCTGGTGTACTCTCACAGTCTTCCATGCCGAAGTAGTCGAGTGCGCATGTGATAATGCAAGCATCCAAGATATCCTGGAGGAAAGTGAAGTGTGGTCTAAAAGCAGTAGAGGAGGAATATGTGTATTTTTTTAGGAAAAGGCCAGCTCCATTTTTGTTTTCAATCAGAAAAACCATGCAAGCCGAGCAGTCGCTGATAGATGTTGTCAAAAATTTTTTTACACAACCCGGGGACAAAACGTGCGTTCAATGTTCCATACGTAATACCGATGAGTACAACAAACAGCCCTGACCATGCTGACCATATACATGTATGTTTTAATTTCTTACCTGTATGATGTAGTCACAGAGTCTGGACCTCTAACATCTCTGCGATTGATGATGTTTCTGAGTTGATAAAGTGTCCCTTTATCATTTCCTGTAGCTTGTTTGTAGAAGTTCTGGTAAATTAACTAGTCGTAAGAATAGAAGAAGGGAAATGTTTTTGAATGATCTTCAATGTATACATGTGTACATTACAAGTATGAAATTGAAAGTCAGTTGGAACACCAATTAGATAATGTTAGAGAACTGAGCATGTAAACGTCAACTTCATATTTATGTAAGCTAACTCACCAGGGTTAAATTCATCAATCTGTGCAATCCTTCCGGACGATGAACAACTGACCCGACTTTCTCAAAACTCGTCCCTCCATTCATCAT
>NMRB01000181.1:345632-370277 GCA_002633025.1 Notospermus geniculatus | reverse complement strand
GGGTTGAAAATGAAATCTCGTTCAACTATCGCGACCCGCGATAGCTCCCCAATTTCATTCATAGCTAGCGGGATTCTTGAAACTGTTCTCGTGTGATTTCTAGCACCTTTGAACCATCAAATTACGGTATCGTCGACGTTTTATACAATAAAACGTTCATGAAAAATCTTTTATTAATATTATTTCAATGAATTTGGGTGACACTAGTGTTTACTGCCGCAATAATGTCAAAATCTCACGGGGTATTTCCGAGAACGAGATCGACAGACTGACAACAAACATGGCGCGGAAAAATCCGAAGTGTGAGGAAGACTGACCAGAGAATTCGCCTCACTGCTGCAAGTTTAGTCAGATGGCGGCGTGTGAAGACAGAAAGTTGTTGTAGCACTAATGAGGACTTAGCAGTGTACCTCCTGAACATCGTTGAACCCCGGCCAATGTCACAAAGCAGAGTGTGTATTGTTCAAAACTGCAGTGTGAGACCGACCCTAAATTGGGTGCTTACTGTTTAGTGAGACCAGGATTGGGCGTGGGCCTTTTAGACTGGATCATGTGAGTAAGAGTAGTCATGTGAGTCCAGGTTTTGTGTGGTTAGTTTTGTAAAGTGGACAGGAGAGTGAAGGTGTCTTGGTGAAGCTGTCTTGGAGTTCATGCTTGTTGTTTCTTGAGGTTTGGGGTAAGTTCGTCATTTCTTGTATTTGCCAAAGCATTCTGCTTGAGGAGTTTGTTGGATAGTCTGGCGTATAGTTCAGTTTGAGAGTAAGCACTAGTTATTACCCCGGAAAGTATATATTGAGTTATGTGCAGTTAGTGAGTTATGGCCGGCCGGTATGTTTCCAAACTACATGAATGGTGTTCTGGGGTTAGTTTGAGTAGTATAAGCGTTGAGTTTGGTTTAGTTGGTGTTGAATGTTTATTTCGGTTTTAGCAAAATAGTTGGTTTTAGTTATGTGTTAATTGTTTTGATCTAATTTTAGTTATTGTATTCGTTTCAGTCCCTCGTGTATCTTCATGGTTTAACGTTTGACGACAATAAAGCAGCTGTGATATATGATTTACCATCAATCAAATCGTCCGTCCACTTTATAAAGCACGCCACCATCGGTCACGCAGCCTGCACGTGACAGCCAACACCATCCTTTGCATGTTTTGTGGATGACTCCGAGTCGTCTCCGTCGGCATCACTCACTGAGTGACACTGTCAATCATGTCACCATGGTCACCCTCCTCGCTACTGATTGGTCATAGTAAATTCCGTAGTATTATAATGAGATGGCTCGCTTGGAATTTCATTCATAAAATATAGTGCTGCCACCGTGCGGGAAATAGAGGAACTATCGATGTGCAGTTACTGTAGAGCCCGAGTACATCGCTTTGTCTTAAGCCCTGTTCACACTGCAGGGGCGGTGCGACGCGGTGCGATTCGCGCCTGATTGTTTCTACTGTTGAACGGCCATGTCGATTTAGAGGAATCGGAGGAAAATTCAGTCTGCAGCCCATCAGTCACACACAATCACATGACTAGCATGTACTAAATAAACACAGCCACGTGGTTGTGTAAACGTCATAACAGCTTTATTGGAACTTGCAATTCGGCCCTTTTCTCCTAAAGTGCTGGCTTTCGGCCCTCAAGTCATTTTAACTGTCTTATCACCAACATCGATGATGATGAGGTTATTATAACAACTCAATAGCTAAGGAAATGTTATGAATTAACTATTCTGATAATTTTATATTTTATCTTATGGTGATTTTTTTCTGGATTTTCCAGCCCGATTCCTCTGATTCCTCCGATTCCTCTGATTCCTCTAAATCGACATGGCCCTGTTGAACCTATAACTGTTCACACTTGTGGTGCGGTAAGAAGGCTGAATCCTTTGTTTAGATCGCGCCGCGTCGCACCGCGCCTGTAGTGCGAACTAGGCTTTGCTTCGACATAATGATTATGTGTACGGCTTCGTGTCTCGACATGATAATGAGGAAGGAAGGTATCGTTTTTGAGAACAGATTGATCGCAGGTTATAAATCAAAGACGTTTTGGTCACCAACAATACGTGTACGGTACCTTAATCACTACAATAGATGAGATTTATTTATTCAGTGTGTTTTCATGCTGTTTTGGGGAGTATAGCCCTTTTTACACGGTGCCGGTGCGTTCCGGATCGAGGAGGGTTCGGTTATTTTTCCCCGTGTAAAAGCGAAACATCTGACCTCCACCTTCCTCGGGCCAGGTGGAGGTAGGTGCAGGTCAGTTATTTTCCCGTGTAAAAGCGAACTGACCTCCACCGGCCTCGTGCGGGATTGAACACGCTACATATGAATGGCATCACCGGCGCATTGCTGTAAGTTACCTGTGAAGAAATCACGCACGAGATTTCTCAAGCACTGGTCATGTTAGCCCTTTTTACACGGTGCTGGTTCGAGGAAACCTACCTCCACCCTCCTCGGGCGGGTTCGGTTCAGGATGGATTGATCGCTTTTACACGGTGCGGGTTACCGAACCCGCCTCGATCTAGTTCGAGGTCGGTTCGTTCAAATGCGTGCCAACAGATGGCGTGTATCACATTTACAGTTATCGCAAGTAAGAAATATCGCAAAAATAATCACTTAAAATCGATAAACTATGCTTCTAACAACATGAAGCGTGATTTCTTCACAGGTAACTTACAGCAATGCGCCAGTGATGGCATTCATATGTAGCGTGCTCAATCCCGCAGTAGGCCGGTGGAGGTCGGTTCGCTTTTACACGTGAGAATAACCAGCCCGAACCTACCTCCACCTACCTCCACCTTCCCGAGACTCACGCGGCGAACTGAACTAGCCCGAGGAAGGTGGAGGTCAGTTATTTCGCTTTTACACGGGGAAAAATAACCGAACCCTCCTCGATCTAGTCTCGATCCGGAACGCACCGGCACCGTGTAAAAAGGGCTGTTGTTAGAAGCATAGTTTATCGATTTTAATGATTATTTTTGGGATATTTCTTATTTGCGATAACTGTAAATGTTGATACACGCCATCTGGTGGCACGCATTTGAACGAACCGACCTCGAACTAGATCGAGGCGGGTTCCGTAACCCGCACCGTGTAAAAGCGATCAATCCATCCTGAACCGAACCCGCCCGAGGAGGGTGGAGGTAGGTTTCCTCGAACCAGCACCGTGTAAAAAGGGCTAGTGTGTATGAAGTGGAAGTGATTAGGGTATTGATTGACCAATCGATCGACGTTCTGCAAGTAGTGATAATCGCACGTGCAATTCATCACTGGCCGGTTGGGCAATACTACAACGGTGGTTGCCTGTGGTTGCCTGCGACGTCGTTGTTGCCAGTCTCGTCGGTGGTCGCATGATTTTGGTCGGAGGTGTTCGCCACGCTAAAAGGGCGGCGCACACTGGCGACTAAAATGGGGGCGACTACCGATGCGACTACTGCGTCGCATGCGACAATCACCTTTGAGGTCGGTCAGTGATGTCATTCGCGACATCACTGATCTTCCACAACAAAAACTAAAAAAACTAAAACTTAAACTCGTGATAATTCATTGATAACAATGATCGAAAATTGTCAGAATCCTGACAAAATTTTCAGTGACGTCATGATTTCGCTACATCGGATATCAAGCCGGTTGTGCAGTGTTCTCACACTATAATTCGGAATATTCTCACTTGCGATACCTGTACAGGCCGCTGTTGAATCAGACCTGATACTGGTACACCTAAAACATACAGAACACCCGGCATTTTGACACTTTTCACACGTGATGTACAACTCGTTTACGAGATACCCCGATATCCCATAATAGCGCATGAGTCATGTTCTATTTTAGACCAGTATTGACTCGGCGCCTGCCTGACCTCTGTATCGCACCATCCGTCAGCGCCATCATACAGCAGGTCAGGGAACCAGACTAATTAGAATGTCGCCAACGAGAAAAAAGCGACGCGAGCGCCACCTGTTGTCTTCGTCTCGCAATGTCCTTTTCGTGGTGTATGCTGTCTTCGTTTCGTCTCGTAGATTGTTTGTGCTCAACAACACAAACATTTTCTCCATGCAAGACATGTTATGATGTATTAAAGATACATTCTTTATGCAAAACAATTTCTTCGTCTTACAGAAAAAGTGTCTCCTGCATGGTTGTTTGTTCTCGTTTCGCAACATAAACATTTTCTACATGGTAGTTTGTTCTCGTTTCGCAACCTCTCTGTTCTCGTTTCGACGTCCCTTTTTTGCACTGATGACCGCCCATAGTATACATCGTCGTCAAGGGTAGAACAATTTCACTACGGCATACAACGGATTGGTTCTAATTCTTGTCACCGCAACTTGTCTGCGAATATTGACCATATGCTTTAGTCAATCTGACGAGTTACTTGTCATGGCGAGTCGCACATTTCTGTGACGAGTTCAGTTTGTCCATCTGGTTCTCACCAGTCTATCTGGCCTGACGGTCAACTAGCCTGGTTCGAATCCACCACATTTCCCGTTTCTGAGGGGGTGAGAGCCTCAGCCAATTATGGGGGCGCGAAGGAAAATCGACGTGCCAATCAAAATCCGTGTTACAAATGCGAGCGTGAAGAGCGAAGAAAGTGTCCAACGGTGATTTGTTTCAAGAGTTCGGAATGGCTCGGAGGCAGGGTCAAGTAGGGGTCAGGTTCATTAATAATTTATGCACTAACGGAAAAGATGACATGATTCGGACAAGGCTAAAGACGGAGTTGATACGGAGTCGATAGCCTTGTTTGGACAAGATGAGTTTGTCTAGATGACAAGATCACTGGTTATGACGACAAGTTGTAGGTGGCAGTACATTACTGCGCATGCGCATCCCTCACGTCCATCGCTTAATTTCAAACGCTAAACATGCTGTCAGCATGGACATCATGTCGCCTCATTTGCCGCGTGGGTTTAGGGGTTAGGTCTAGTAGTTTGTATGATAGTTTCGTAGGTTTGAATCCCATCGTAGCCTTAGAAATTTGGTAGGGTTTTTATTTTATACGTAGCTGTGGTTACTACTTGTAACTACCGCACAACAGTCTCTTGGGGCTGGAATTTTATCTTTATCTTTTCATGTTTAGTCTGAATGACAAGATGTATTTCTTTCAATGGTAAGATGTCTCCTTTCCGAGGATGACAAGTTCAAAACTTGTCAATTGACAAGATAGACCCTGTCAATTTAAGCATATGGCTGAGAACGAGTTCCAGCTTGTCAGTACGACAAGAAATTTTTGGAGTGTACGGCATACAACTGCTGTGGAAGGATGACAACGTGTAGATGGTTTTTCTCCTCTGTTGGAGTGAGATTTTCCGGTGAGGAGGAGAGGACCATCACTCGTCTGTTGCGTACATCGCAACTCGGACGATACTCACTTTCTGGCCACGTGTTTTCCTTTGAACAAAATGCATTAACGACCCGTCATTTGGGCTGAACTCGAAATGATCGTTATTAGTGTCATAGGTTTCAGGGTAAAATAAAGCCAATGTTTCATGAAATGTGAACATGCCGTTTCCTTGTTTTACGAGACCGTTCTTGGGGTCAGGGATCTGCTCCATTGCCAGAGCGCAAGGCAAGGGAACGCCTATCAGGAAGAACAGGCTAGACCACAGGTCAAATTTAAGTTTGAAATGGCGACATGCTTCAAAAAGTATAGTAAGAAACCCAACACGGTATTTCACTGGTTCATATGCGAATTCTTCAAAATGGGATAACAAATAAATGTTTCGAGATTCCATCTCCAAGAGGTAGTGTATTCCCTTCCGAAATCGGAATGGTGGCCCTCTTAAAATAACACGACGGCCGTTTATAAGAAGAAGGTCGAAATCGTTAGATTTGTTACCTGATTCTTTCATGTCGTAGATTGTGTACACAATACCACCAGGTATCTTACAAGAGAGAAGGACTTTTCCTAGTCCAATAATTAAGCCATACGGCAATCGCCGTCGCTGGCAAATATCTGTTGTCTGGACGATCACTTTTCCCGTGAGAATACCACGAGCAACATCGCAAAGTGTAAATTTTAATTGTGTCTCCTTGCGAAGAAAAATGCACCGCTTATACACAACGTCATTCAGGATAGAATACGGCTTAAGAAACACCTGTTTCTCATAAAGCATAAGATAGTCCCTCCTGTTCTGATGGTATACTTTAACAGTGCTGAACGGGTTGGTGGTCGCCCGGTGGTAAACCACAATGATCCAGCCACTCTTCCAATCAAAGATCCATGTCATACGCCTCTGAGCAATTATTATTGGTCGGAATTTACCGGTGCTGGTTATCCTATAGTTAAACCAGCGATGTTCGTCGAGAATAGCTGTGGTTACACTACATAGAAATCCCCGGGCTTTTTGAGCCCGTGTCAAGCCCGGGCCTGCAAAAAACCCGCCTGAGAACCGGCGAGCGTCTACACTACTAAAATCTAGCTGAACATAATTGCTAAGCCCGGCGATAGGGTCGCTACTGGCACGCACTCTTCACGAAAAGGAGGCGCTAAATTGGAGTGCTGGCTTTTTACCGCGCATGCCCACAAGACACGCCGCCTGTCCCGGTATTCAAGAACTAGACAAAGCCCGGGTCTATTGCGTCTACGCTACTTAAAAAACCCGCAGGAGACGCGGGTCTAAATTAAGCCCTCCAAAAACCCTTCGAAATCGGAGGGTTCAAAAAGCCCGGACTTTTCATCCCCGGGTCTATTAGACCCGCGCTTTTAACAGGTGTAGACAGAAAAAAGCCCGGGCGAGAAGCGGGTTTTTTATGTAGTGTAAACAGGGCTAATGATCCGGGCTGTATTTCTGTGGGCTATTAAGATGTAATTTCGTTTATAAAACGTAATGGGTCATATGAATATAGACTAGCAAATGATTTTACTTCAACTTTGTACAGCATTGCTTAGTGCATTTGCATTGCAAAATTTAAGTAAAAGCATTTGCTAGTCTTTATTCATATGACCCAATGTCCGCCTGTGAATGCGGAGAGACATTAGGCCTTTTTACACGGTGCCGGTGCGTTCCGGATCGAGACTTGATCGAGGAGGGATCGGTTATTTTTCCCCGTGTAAAAGCGAAACAACTGACCTTCACCTTCCTCGGGTCAGTTCAGTGCGACGCGTGAAGTCACGGGAAGGTTGAGATAGGTGGAGGTAGGTTCAGGCTGGTTATTCTCTCGTGTAAAGGCGAACCGACTTCGACCGGCCTCGTGCGGGATTGACACGCTACATGAATGGCATCACTGGCGCATTTGCTGTAAGTTACCTGTGAAGAAATCACGCCCGAGATTTTCTCAAGCACTGCTCATGTTGTTAGAAGCATAGTTTATCGGTTTTTAGTGATTATTTTTGGGATATTTCTTACTTGCGATAACTGTAAATGTTGATACACGTCATCTAGTGGCACGCATTTGAAGGAACCGACCTCGAACTAGACGCCATGTTCCCGGAACGCCGCGACGCGGCCAATCTGCGAAGCAAACTGACGTCAAATGTGGAACACCGCTGTGATATGGTTACATGTATGTAAATAATTTTTCGAGAATGACAAAAAATGGCCTGTGCTCCACGACTAAGGCGCGTTTGAGGCTGGAACGCATGGGGAACGATGAAGACCGTAAAAACTAAAGTATAAGACGTGGAATTGAGTCAGCAGAGCGTGGAATTATTATTTGCGGGCCTAATTCAAGTCTGTGTATACAATGTATGTCACACTACGCCGCCGCCTGGTTGCCCAGGTGCTGACTCGAGCCGAGCGTGGTGGAATTACGACGTCCCCCTGTTGCGCATCTGCACATGCGTATCTTCCCCAAATGTGGACCCAGGCAGGCTCGAACGAACCGCGACTCGGAGCGTATCAAATACACCCGAACCATGGAGAGGTACACCCCTCCATGGTTCGGATGTCCTCATCCCATCATTCTATGCCAAGCCACTGTTGTCGACGTTACAATTAATCCACACATAGGCCTAGGCCTACTCATACGTATCTCAAGCCGCCCAGAGGCCTGAACCAACAATGACTGGTCCCGATTCTTCTGGATCGAGGCGGGTTACTGAACCCGCACCGTGTAAAAGCGATCAATCCATCCTGAACCGAACCCGCCCGAGGAGGGTGGAGGTAGGTTTCCTCGAACCAGCACCGTGTAAAAAGGCCCATTCTAACAGATAATTCGTTAAACCCAAACTATCAAATTATTGGTCCATATATATTAACCAAGACATGCCGATGCGAATCGCCCTGACGGGCTCTCGAAGGGTGAATATGCAATAGCCTACCTTCACTGTTTTGAATAAAAAAATCAAATCTACCAAAAGTTTTAAAGGTTACTCTATCGAAATCGTCGGTCTTCCCGAGTATACGGATGATTGTCTGCTGAACCAAATCGACAGGAGGGTGCAAAGGCATTTTAGGGAAGCAGGATCCATGCACTTTGAATACCCCTAACCGTATTGGTGTTGGATGACTATCCCAAAATCGTATCAACGATGTCCCGAATTCATTATACAAAGCCGTATAATTGGTTGGGAGAGTGACTGTTTGTTGTTTGTGTTTGATCAACTTCTGTTTTTTTGTAGTATAACGCCAACTAACAAAAGTGATATCTCGCTTGAAAAAAAGCAACAAAAAGTCAGAGCTGTCGTAATTTGTGTAGACGTACTCGGATCTGCAGTTTACTCCTGCAAAACTTAATATTTTTCTGGGAAAGAAGCTGACTATCAATTCATGACTTGTATTCTTAAAGTGTGTAACATAAGTTATAATGAAGTTTGGTTTTGGACGACGGCACCAAACAGCGAATATATGCCTGTTAATAAAATAGAAGGACACATCAATGTGCCTCTGTCTTCCCCTCCAAACCGAAGGCAATTGCGCCACACTTGTAGTCTAAACTATGTCTCGGAAGTAGTATACGACCTGTAAATTTCCCAACCAGAAAATCAAATAGTTTTCCCTCTTTAAAAGAATGCCCTGTCTTCCAAACTTTCCAACACAGAAAAATATAGTACGTTGAAACTCTAAATTCTTTAAGACGTGTGGCATCACTTTCATAAAAATACGAGCAGTTGCATTCTAACTGAAAACGGACAGCATTGTGGCTAGGTGTGGGTCTGTAAACCATTATCCTTTGATAACCATAAGGTAATTCCACATATTCGACTATAACCAGTAATTTTTCGGGTTCGACTATGTGGAAATGTATTAATGGACGAACTTTGATTCTGTCAGTTGCAATCGGTGGGACAAGCGGAAGACGTTTCATCAGACGGTAGGAAGGAATGCGGTTTTCCTAGAGATAATCAAATATTGGATTACCGCATCCTGCTCGAACTGAACTTTTGTAAGTACTCCAGTCCCAATATCGCAATTTCTGATATTTGCCACTGTGTGCATCATCGTTCTTATACATGTAATTGTCATCTGCGTGCAACTCTTGATAAACAGCGACCAGAGCTTTGTGTTGACGCTGGTCAAAGTGATTTGAAGAATGTGCAAATCAGCGGACCATTGAATGCCAAGGCCTATAATAGGAGCGGTCAGCGTGCTGACCAATAGGTGTCACTACGCCCAATTCAATGCATATAGCGGACCCAATCATTATTGATCGAGCAGCAATCAAGTAGATTTTCCTGTACATTGGTCCGCTAGAACTTTGCTGCCATCTGTTGGCAATATGCGCGGCTGACTGCTCCTATTGACTGACAATAGTTACGTGTATTTTATGAATGAGTACGCACATCTTGCCCTGACAAGTCTTTAGTGTTCATATCATTCCCACGCTGGTGATTCAAACACGAAATTATTTTATTCGTACGCGAAGTCGTTGATGCATCACTAATGGTGTTTGTCGTATTCGCAGTTCATGTGGTAAATGGAAGGGGTGACGGGTGATTACAAAATAAGCTGCCACCCCTTCTATTTGCTGAAACAACTGCAAAAATACACACTGCCGGACTTTTTAAGCATTGAGTAACAATTCATGATTCAGTAACGACATGCAACATAATGTAAATTCCCTTTGTGTTAAAACCCCTCGATCCAAGTGTAATGTCGGTGAGTGTTTCTGTAGCTCAGTGTTCCCCAACAATAGACGCGGCCTAGAATGGTTATTGTTGGGTTAGTTGCAGCTTAACCCGTCAGGAGGGAAATTAGGGAAAACACAGAGATACGGGGAACACTGATCAACGTTACACCGGCCCTCGATGGCCAGGGGGTCGTCAAATTTCTCTTTGAATGGTACCTGCCCCAATGTGCAGTCATTCTATTCGGCTGAAAGAAGTGTAAGGAGTCGAAAGAGTAACAGAGCCGTTTGAAACCTCTAGAAATGGCCCAGAAATAACGGGACACCCGGTCCAGTTTTCGACCATCTCCTAAAGATCTTAGCAGAAATCAGATTTTGCGGGCCATGTCGAATTTAGCGGAACCAGCGGAACTTGAAGGAAAAACATAATGTTGTTTTTAAATAATAACTGCACTGTTGAAATCGAATTGTTAGGCGCCGAAAAAACTAGGTCTACGGTTGGCCTAGGCCATGTAGGCCTACCGGTAGCCTAGCCTAGACCTAGCATGCCTGGGGCCTACATGTAGGTCTCAATCCGCACATCATGACTACAGCCGCGTGTTGCTGAGCAACACCGAGTCGCGTGTTGCTTTCAGTCAACAGCTAAACGAAGCAACAACGAGTCACGTGTTCGTTCTATCGGCTGCAGACCAGGTTCCGCTGGTTCCGTTGTTTCCGCTGGTTCCGCTAATTCGACATGGCCGATTTTGCGTGCCATACATTTAGCCGCCAAATTTTTACAAAAACAAAAAAAAGTTCATAAGGGATTCTCCAAACTCCAATCCCAGAGCATAAGCTCCAGGGCCATATAGATTTTTAGGAATCTGGAAAACCATGATTCCCAAGGAACCCAACGGACTTAACTCCAAATAATGCCGGTGATATGAGAAAACGGCATTACTATGAATGTATATTACACTGTACAAAAAATCCGCCAAGAAAACGTCCCCCTAAATATTTTTTTGCGGTACATGTTCAAAATAGGCCTAGGCCCCCTATGAGATTTTCAAAATATTTTGAACGTATATCGCAAAAACAATTATAGACGTTTTCTTGGCGGATTCTTTTGTACAGTGTCATAATATCGTTTTCTCATATCATTTGCGATATTTGGAGTTAATTCCGTCAGGTTCCTCGGGGATCCTTGTGTAGCCCCAATCAGAGCGGTCAAGCTTGGTCGTGTCCATGGGATTATGGTTAGGGGATTAAAACATAATAGTAGTCATGTGTTTGAATGAGCCATTGTTTTAGGCAGGAGAGATTTTAGTTCAGGCAAACCAGATCTGGGCAGCAAATGAGAAGGTTGTGCATATGTTGGCTGCGACTGTTGTGTTGAATAAATCGTTAGTAGTGCATGCTGATATCTTCGTTCCGTTTTAATGGCAGCCTCTCTCGAGCGACTGGCAACACACGGTTACACTTGTTTTCCAGATTCCTTAAAATCTGTATGGCCAAGCTCCAGTAGCATATGCTACGCGGGAGTGGGGTGAGGGGTGTCCCTTGCAATTCATTTCCTGGAAGGTTTTTTATCATAAGCTGACACCATGTGGCGCTGCATGCATGCTTGACCATAATCCCCTCATTCTCTCGTGAGCAGGCAGGAGGCCACACAGGGTCGGAGGCGATACGATTCTACATCCTTGCTTGCCTGTGGAACGGGTAGCGACTACTGGGCTTTCTGGAGGGACACAATTCTTTTTCGCCCTCCCACCCTCCCTGAAGACGAAAAGGGTACCAGTGGGCGCTTCCGTCATGTTGGAAATATTATCCGCCCCATACTGAATAAGGCATGAAGGAGGCGCCCATAGAGCTTACTTAGGATACGTAGTGAGACGAGCAGCCAATCATAGCAAAGATGTGAGGCTAACTTCGCCTCCAGGATCTGGCAATGAACGAAGTACAGGAAAAACATAGCCTATGCAACCGGATACACCTGGGCTCGAGCAAACATGGCGGCTTGATAACAATTCGATGTGTCGCTGGGAGTCAGAAATCTGTGGAAAATTCAACGTTTCATCGCTAGCTTCACATCAGAAGGATACTATTCATGTGTTTTGCATCATGGAAGGACTTATTTGTGTCAATTATGACCGGCGAATGGATGTTATTCATGTTTTACTTGGCTTCAACTCTGCTCAGTTCACAGCGTCGAAGTTCAGATGTCAGTGTGGATAATGTATGCGAGGACTTTTCTGATTGGCTCTCAAGTTGGCTCTTCTTTTATCGATGTTCCTCGCGATTTATCAAACAATTATTGTTTATTGACGAATTATGCTGTAAAGTGAAGGATTTAAAAATCTAGCGACATTTTATTTCAAAAATCGAGCAAAAATACTTTCGAATTGGCTGTGTCACTGGGATTGACGTTGTTGGAAAGGAAGGGCTTTTGCCGCACTATAGGCCTACATGTCCAGTTTGCATGCCACACCACCGAGAAACATTTAGGGAATTTATTTGTACGTCAGTGTGCTTAAAACTGGCCCTGTCGAATGACAGTGCTGGCCTTTTCAAAACGCGCCTGTGCGAGAACGCCACGTCGCAGGAGCTTCATTGAGGAGTGAAATAACGAGCGTGGTCTTGTCTATTCACTGGTAAAAAATACCTTCGAAATCATGCACGGTTAAGGAGTAAGAGCAAAATTACTAGACCCATATCGGACCCCCTGCAAAAAGACAGTTTTTTTCAATAATGGCCGGGGCGCAAAGAGTTAAGAATACATATACATGTATAACGCATGGTACGCACTTAGCTTTGACGCGTAAGGTCACCGACGGCCGCTGTCTCATTTCAGATTAGCCACCAATAAAATCTTTTCTGGAAAGTCAACTAGAAAGTGCCTGAGGAAGAGCCGATTGGGATCGAAAATTTGCGAAATTCGGAGACGACTTTATATTATATTATAGACGGACGATGGTAGAATAATAACTGATCTATTACCTTCCTTTGGTACATCCGGGCTCCTCGGGATTCAAACGCCTCCGTTTTCTCCATGCACGTTCCTTTCTTTTCACTCATTTGACAAATCAAGGCCTGATCTACTGGTACTATAGCAAAGGTCGTACATTTCAGCTGACAACAAAGTGTAGCGCAGACAAGAAACGAATCAACGTCTTGCTGCTTTATAGCTGATCCAGGCAACATACCCCAATCTCGCACTATCGTCCGAAAATGCTCACAGATTAAGCTTCTAACTATTGTCATCATGTTATTCATCTCATGGTTTGTTATTGGTACATTTTTACGTCTAGAACGTTGGCATTGTCTCCCATCTACATGTACCTTTCAAACAGATGATATCGAAGTCACAAATAAACTGAAATAGACTGATCTCAATATATCGTGGTCCAAAGAAAGAGAAAGCACAAAAGTCGACACACAGAATGATAATATATAGGAAGTCAACTTCTAAAATTTCGCAAATTTTCGACCCCAATCGGGGTCTTCTTCATGCACTTTTCAGTTGAAGAAGCCAGAAAAGACTGAGCTGAATCCCATAAACTGGTTGCTAGACATGACAACAAATTTGTTGTCAGGTCTAGCAACCAATTTATGGGGCTTGGACTCTATTCATCCTTAATTTTTGACATGTCCTGTGTACAGGATACTTCAGATCTACATTTATGTCCTGTGTACAGGCTACTTCAGATCTACATTTGGGATTCAGCTCAGTCTCATTCGAATATCTCCACAAAATGGTGAATCGATATAACCGACAGTTTGCCGCTGGTGACACAAAAATCAATAGGACGATCATGCAGAATTATGAATGCGATATACTTTTTGATAATCATACGGTGTTGATCAGTGTGCATAAAAAAATGTCATCTTGCTTTCCCATCGAAATGCCTTCATTTGCGTAATAGTAGAAGATACTGAAAAAAAACTCTGCTAATAAAGTTTACCCACCACTAACACAAAATCTGTATTTTGTGAACGCAATGAACGTGTACCAGAATGCCAGAAATGTCCAGTTGGCTCATTTTTGGACGAACCTGTGTAATGCCAGTAAGGAATCATTACCCAGTGTAAACTTGTATTCCAAATTCCCTGTAGAAATCCCTTAGGTAAAATCCCACACTGCAATTTCGCAATTTGATTTCCCCAATTGACCAATAGGCCTAGACGATACCCAATCAGCAGACTCCAGACTACTTCCATCATGGCGGATGAATATCCGTTCGGTTCGATGTCTCACTTTCGTTTTGTTTTAGAGGAGCGTTTTCACCCACCAGAAATTAACCAGCCAAACCCCATCACATTTGCGTTTCTTTTCAACTTTGATGAGTAGATTAAGCCGCCTATCGACTCCATTCCTTTTGGTAATTTGGACCTAATTCTGCAAAACACCATTTGGGATTCCCCGCAGTGGAGCCCGTGTGGGGAAATATCAATCACGGTCAGGAGAGATAAAGTCTGATATATGTCTTCGCCATTAACATCGGGAGCGTGTTGTTTGCAAGAAGGCTTGGAACAGAGAAGATCCGAAAATTTCTTCCTTGTACATACTGACCGAGGTAAGTTGTGTTTACCCGAATTTGTTCGCCTCGATTGGCTATCTCGGACCAGGTGGTGACATCACTCATCTATCATCATCTGGGCCTGGCCGAGACGGTAATATTGCGAAAATCATTTTTTCAAATAGGTATTATAGACCTTTCCATCTAAGATGGTTGCCTAGTTTTCCTCATGGCGTCGTGGCCATTCATTGTCCAAGCATGATATAAAATTATCAAACACACCTATTGGTCAACTGACTGACAGCTCCTATTGTACAGTGTCACGTCATTCTCGTTTCTGACTGTTCCTCCCATTGTATTTTAGTCTCGCGCAGCCAGCCGTTTAGTTCCGCAGTATACAAACGTCTGGCACAGAACGCCGTTATTGCTGTGGCACAATGCATTGTGGGTAATGCTGTAGAAGGTCCCGTGACTTAAGATGGCTGCTTCCATTAATGGATTATATTTCACCTCACAACCTTCCAAAATGTCTAAATCTGGCAACGAATCGATTGGTGAAGTGATCTGAGACGGCGTACTGGACAGCATCAACTTACTGGAGTTGAATTTCAGGCTGAAAACTGAGCAGGAATTGTGTATCCGATGGTAGACGAGGTCGAGAAATCCCAACTGACATTATGTGGTCGTCGCCATGATGAGATCACATGATCATTTCTCTTGCTCAATCAGCAGCCAGATTGTGATTTTCAAATAGGAGAAATCGACCGATGAGAATGAATGACTAGCTTAGTCCCTGATTAGCCAATTAGCATCCAGACGGATCTTGGTCTGCTCGTAGCAGAAGAAGCGGCATTCCACCACAGTCGACTGCAAGAACGTGGGAACCAATCAGAACACCTGTTACTCACTAAGGAGTAGAATGATTGGCTGATGGGAAAGGTGATTGTTAGGGTCTGCCTTATATCTTAACAAGAGGATACACGTCCACGATTTTGCACTCGACAGGCCTCTTATGACCCATACGCTTATTCTATCCCCAGATTCGAAACAACGGCTGGGTGATCGAGACTACATTGTATTGTGTTCCTCCATTGAAAAGACACGGTAAAGTATGTTTCACACTAACTTCAACATAGGCAAAGTGCCAAGCTTGGAAATGTGCACAGGTCATTGGTAAATTATCCGTGTCGCAGTCACCTAATGTTAGGGTAACTTGGGTAACTTTTCGTGAATCTGTGGGAATCCAAGGTTGTGCACAGTAAACTGGTAAACACTGTGGTTTGTGGTTTAATCAAAGTGTTCACTTTATGGTGTCTATTGCACAGGCCTAGCACTTTGCCCATGTTGAAGTTCGGGTGAATCATACTACACTGTACATGGTCTCTCTAACGTTGTCTATTGTATGGAAATGGTGATAACCTAGAATCGCTTCTAAGACATCACTGCATAATTTTCGATCAGTGACGCCTATTCCACCACGTTGAAGTCACATGTTAGTCATACAATTGGCATTGCGACAGGCCTGTGAATAGGGCCGTAAAGATGTATTACAATGAGTTTGACGAAGGGTGATTGATTTCGTGGGGTATTCAAAAACATGCCGACTTGGTTTTCATTGATAAGAGGTATACAGGGTGTCGTGTAAGACACTGAACCAGTTGGTCGGATGCCTCAGTGACAACGCATCGATTTCTGAAGAAAAAACTGCGTGCAATGGGGATCCTAGCTACGATAGAGGGCAACACACCGAAACCCGGTCCTATACAATGGACACCTTTTGTGGTGGGAAATTGATCAGGACCGGGATATCAGTTTCATTTCAATAATTTTAAACACTAGTGACACCTATTGAGGCAGTGGCCTAGGGTCCCCATTGCATAAGGACAATTAAAATAGAATTTCCATTGAAACACAACACAATGACCCTATCCTGGGCCTTTGACTTGCCCACACAGTCGGTTACGTTCTGGAAAAGTACACTTTGACCCAAGCGGCTTTAGCTTACCGTGAACTTTATACTTATCAGTCATGAAAGGATTGATTTCTGCTCCCCCCCCCCCCTCCATACGGCTACGATCACAAGTAGGGCCTACCGTTGTTTGATTCTGGGCTGTTTTCGGAACACCCTGTATACCACGGCATTTTGCACACGGAAGATTCGCCCGAGTGATTATCGACCAATTCACATTGACCGCTAGAAAGTGACCAGGCGTGCAACGGCGAGCGATTGGTCGGTCATTGATGGCGCGAAAAAAGACTCACTGCATATTAATGAACGGGGCGTGAATTTTGTTTGGAGTGTTTTGATGTCTTAGAAGCGATTCTAGGTTATATGGGTAACACAACGAAACGTTACACCGACAGTCCCAGAGCCATGGGAATTCCCCAGGCCTCGGGGCTGCCATGTTGTTACCGGGAAATGGGGTCGGTGAGAAATCGATTCACCTGATGTATTCGTTCGAGCCAGTTTCAAGTGAATTGAACATGCATCGGCTTTACACTACCTTATCGTTCCCTTTGCTATTAAAAAGATACCAATCGATGTTACGTACATCAAAATATCACATCGGACTACTTTTAACATAAATGGAGACCAAGTAGGCCTACGATGCAATGGTTTAGGCTGCCTTCCTATTGAAATACAGGCTACGGTACGAACATGGCCTCACGGCCGTGGATTCATTTGAAACGTTTGTTAGCCGGCGTTTTTGTAAAAGGAAGCCTTAGACACTGTTTGGGGTGGGGGTGTACACCCTTAGTCAAAAGTAAATGCCCACGTAATTTTCCGGCATATTCCCATGAATATACAGGGTGGTCCAATAAAACGCACAAGCATACTTCCACCACCCTCAGTCCCAAACCACTGGTATGAATGGATAGAGAATCCTTCTAGAAGAAAAATAAGACCAAGATACCTCAATTCGGTCCAGTAGTTTTACCTTCAGAGCCATTTTTGTGAAGCAAAGTCAGTGGTCGTTAATAACTAACGCTGAAAGGGTAAATGTCGTCCTGGGTATATACAAAGATTACCCAGGATCTCAGTCTTCACAAAAACAACACCCTGGGTGTAGTTTCGGTAGCCGAACATCACCCAGCTTCCGCAATCTGTGCCTAGGAACGAGACCTATATAGAAATCCCGTGGAATCTCGCGGTCTCGCGCCGCGGTACTTGTTGAGTGTAGCTGTTCATGACATTCTTCAGGCGGCCACGTGACCACGGGCGAGACAACCTCGAATCCAGGTGTCATACTACGATGCTGGGTGATGTTCGGCTACCGAAAGGACACCCAGGGTATTGTTTTAGTGAAGATTGAGATCCTGGGTAATCTTTGAATATTCCCAGGATGACATTTACCCTTTCAGCATAACTAACTTAACGGCGAACCGCGAATTCAGCATGATTGATAAAGGGGATAGTTGTTGTTGTATTATTTGACTGCCGACGTAGAGGGAGCCACCTAGCGGCAGTAAAAATGCATTACAAAATGTACGCAGTAAATCGGGTCATTCGCCGACACGTCGTTAGACCCTCGGGTTGGAGAGTGGCGCGGTGGCGCCGGCTGTCGAGAAAAAGTGGCAATACCGTGGTCCTTTAAATAAAGTTTGATTTTCATGTCCTACATGTAGGCCAACCTGTACCGGTACTTCATTTTTTTGTTTGACCTTTCCACAGCATAACCCTTTTGTCAGTTACAAGGCTACGCTGTTGTGTATGCTCTTGATTGTTCTGTATGGAACAATTCACCAAGGGCCTCGACCTAGCTTTACAAAATAGGGTCTGCAGCTCGAACCACTGGACCGAATCGGGATATCTTGGTGTCTTTTTTCTTCTAGAAAGATTTTCCATCCAATGCCATCAGTAGTTTTGGGCTCTGGGTAGTGGAAGTATGCTTGTGCGTTTTTTATGGACCACCCTGTATATATGTATTTCATAGCCAGGTTTTCTTTTCATACAGAGCACTAGAACATGTGCCTTTTAAGACCATAAAATTGGAAAAACAACTGTGTTTTGGGGCAAGTTTGAACTTTAATCAAAATGTTGTGTTTTCTTAATACTCACTTGTTCGGATTGAAACTGGTATTGGTTTGAACCCAATCTGTTTCTTGACACACAAAAATTTTCAGAATGTTAAAAATTGTCATATAAAGCAAAGTTACAGATGATTTTGTAAAATTGTTTTCCCAGTTCTTGCCATTCGTCCTGGCAGTCAAGGGCCGTATGCACAAAACATGTAAAATTTCACTGAAACTATTGTTCCAAACAAAATATAAGGGAAATATTGTAAACTGTGCCCTTTTGAAACCGGCTGGAATTTTTTGTTGATTTAACATTGTCATTTGTTCATCTGGTATATTCACATTTCTGCATCAGAAGTTTGGAAATATCCTCAAAATTATGTAATAGCTCATCAGAAAAAACCTTGAAAATCAAAGTTTTTATTTCCTAATTTTATTTTCATTTTGATAGTAGTTCTGATAGAATGGTCCTTGTTTCATCAAAATCTGTCGAGTGGTAGCTGAGATATTTGAGATTATCAATTTTTTGATAATTTGAGATTTTCTTTATTTTTCTACAAAATGCTGATGTCAGTCGATATAGCTGACCCCAAATCATAAAACTATAACATTTCGATGATTCGCCTAAATTGGTTAGAAATTACACAAATTTTTCAAAATATCAACATTTTGATATTTCAATATTTCTGCCCAGTAAACGCCAAAACGTTTCAAAATAAGGTAAACATAATCTGAGTTATCTTTTCTGGAAGGTAGAGGGGTCATAATATATACTTCAGAAGCCTTATGTACAAACGTATACAATCCACCGATAGGCTACAACGACAGTGTCTGGATTGATGTCATGTCCACTTCTGGAAAGTACCTCAGAGTTGGTTGCTTATACCGTAGCCCCAACAATGAGGAGCATTTGAACGACTTACTTCTTAGGCACATATCACAGCTCATGCAGGACACTGAACCAACAACTGAGATGGTAATGTGTGGTGATTTTAATTATCGTCAGATACAATGGCAAGACGTAAGTTGTCAAGAATCGCACCAGCATGGAGCTACAAAGTTTTTAAATGCAACACTTGATGCAGGCTTAACTCAACATGTTGCACAACCAACGAGACACAGAATCGGACAGCAATCCAGCACGATAGACTTGGTCTTTACCAAACGACCTGAAACAGTTCGCAGTGTAGTACATGATGCTCCGTTGGGAAGTAGTGATCATGACGTTATATGCGTGGAAATCAATCTGCCCTGGAGCCAAACACCTGACAATCACATCAGCTATAAGCCTCAATTCTTATATCATCGTGGAAATTATGATGCCATGAGAAGGGAATTAACAAGAATCAACCTCCCTGAGCAATTAGACAATTTGAATACGCAACAGTCCTGGGAGTTAATAAAACGAAGCTTGGAAAACTTACAGAAACGTTATATTCCAACGAGGAAATCAGGCCCTAATGCTAGGAAGAATTTTAAACCCTTGTCGGCAAATGAAAAGGCTTTGAAGAAAGTAAAGGCAAAGAAGCATGCATGGAGACGGTTTCTGACGACAAGGGATGGGGAAGATTATCAAGTATACATACAAGCTCGTAATCAAGCTAGGAAGGAAGTTAGGACAGCAGTAAAGAAATTCGAACGGCACCTTGCAAAAAAATGTAAAACGGAGCCAAAAGTTTTTTGGTCCTATGTCAAGAAAAAGGTGAGAGCCACACATTCCCTAGGACAGCTACGTAAAGATGATGGTAGGTTAACATTGGATGACAAGAAAAAGGCCGAACTTTTGAATGAATTTTTCTCCAGTGTGTTTACTGAAGAAAATACAAACCACATCCCAACCTTGGGAGATGTAACCAGCGAAAAGATTGGCGACCTGAGGATCACTGCACAACAAGTCTTAAAAAAACTCCAAGCTGTAAAAGTGGATAAAGCAGTTGGCCCTGATGAGTTATCAGGCCGAGTTATCAAAGAGTTGTCAGAGCAGCTAGCTGTACCTGTATCCATGCTCTTCAATAAATCGCTGCAGGAGGGAGTTGTACCAGTTGACTGGAAAACTGCTCGTGTTACCCCTATCTTCAAAAGAGGAGAGAAAGATCTGGCAAAGAACTATCGCCCCATAAGCTTAACTTCGATTGTCTGTAAAATAATGGAATCTTTCATAACAGACCACATAACCACATACTTGCGAGATCATGGCTTATTAAACATCAATCAATACGGCTTCGTCCAAGGAAAGAGTTGTAAGTCTAACATTATAGATTGCATGGAAGACTGGACATCCTTCATCGATGAAGGGAAATGCGTCGATATTATATATCTTGATTTCCAGAAAGCATTTGACACAGTCCCTCATGCACGGCTGTTGAGTAAGTTGCAGTCTTACGGTATAACAGGTCAATTACACAAATGGATACAGAATTTCCTTTACAATAGAAGGCAGTCTGTGGTATTAAATGGTTGCAGTTCATCATCGAAGACAGTCAAGAGTGGTGTTCCTCAAGGGAGCGTTCTGGGCCCGTGTCTCTTCACAATATATATAAATGATATGCCAAATGGTATTGACAGCAAGATAAGACTGTTCGCAGACGACAGCAAAGTGTACAGGATGATTCGTACAATAAACGACTGCCACAAACTACAACAGGATATCAACAGTCTAACAGAGTGGGCAGACAGATGGCAACTTAAGTTTAACATACTTAAATGTACTGTACTAAGAATTGGCAGAACACCGCCACCCTTCACATATACTATGAATTCTACAGTGACAGGTCACAGGCAGAACTTAGAAGAGACATTGGAAGCCAAAGACCTGGGAATCACTATTACGAATGACTTGAGGTCAGGTACGCATACCAGGAACATAGTTAGCAAGGCTAATAAAGTTTTGTTTACTATAAAACGTAGCATTAAATACCTAAATGCGGCTGCAGGTCCGACTCTTTACAAGACTCTTGTTAGGCCAATTCTGGAATATGGCAACTCAGCCTGGACACCTCAAACCGTAGAGGAAATCGAAGCGCTAGAACGGATTCAAAGGCGTGCAACTAAATGGATTTGCAAAGATGCTACCCTCTCTTATTCAGATAGGCTGCAAAGATTGCATTTACCATCATTGGCTCATAGACGACGGAGGGGGGATATGATTGAACTGTACAAGTACTTTAAATCCCCCGAAAACTATAACAGCTTGCACTTATCCGTTCCATCAACAGGTACAAGAGGACATTCATGTAAAATTTATATACGTAGGTGGAATAGTCGAATAAGACAGAACCTTTTCCATCTGAGGGCAGCCAACGACTGGAACAGGTTACCAGCAGACGTGGTCAATGCACCTACTCTGAATGCATTTAAGAGTAGATTAGACAATCATTGGAGGTTGGAGGACAGCGTGACCAACTACAGAGCGCTCAGATGATGCTTCAGAGTTGACCTCTTTATCAAGCACTATTTTTGCCTTTATAGCTCTTCTTCCCTTCTCCTCCTTCAACTCTGCTTGGCTGATTCAGTTCCTCGGTTTTATATCTATGCGATACTCTGCTATCATCTACGAATTGACATTTATTTGCGATTAGTGTTTTGATCTATAGCTTCGCTTATTTCTTTAATTTTTCTTTATTTGCCGCAGCACAGCGCAGTCGCCATCCATGTTGCTTGATCGTGAAGATGTTGTACATAAGGGATTGGTGCATTGATGAATTGTATTTCTTAAGTGTACATGTATATAGTTAAACTGTGAGATCTGTCAATTTAGAAGTTTCGAACAGTGGTAAATAAGGTGTAGATACTGTATTATAGATATAAATAGCCGAGTCATAATGGTTCAGCGCAAAGGCGATTAAGTGTTATGATTAAGACAAAATATACGATGACTGATCTGTATAATGTTATTGATGATTATGTATTGTATGACTATGAGGATTACCTCTAATTTCCGGGACTTATTCTTCTCTCGCCAGTTTTGACACCACAGTTGGGGCCGAGGAGATTCGTCTGCCGGTGGATCCTAGCAAATTTCTTTACAGTGGTATGTACCAGTGGTAGATTAGGCATGCCTACATGGCCGTTTCCAAATCCAATTTTATTCCCGATTTTTTTCGTGTTTTCGTTTTCACATAGGCCTGCTGGTACCCTTAGTGGCGATGGATAGGCCCCAGGCTTTGATTCATTTTAATTGTAAACATGGTAAAGATCTATTTTAGACATAATTGTAAAGATCGATTAAGACCCGCCTTCGTAGCTAGTTTCACCGTTTTCATCATTGGCCGGTCGGTAGGCCCAACAATGACAACAACCATGACAACGTAGATATCATCGTTTACGGTCGTAGTAAATCCTGTAGCCTACTGACCTCTTGCGAGGGCATTATCAAACTGCCAACAATTATATAGGCCTATTGGATATTTGGCATGAAAAAAAATCACACTTTTGCATCACTAGGCCTGAGGTCAATCATCATAGGCAGGTCTAAGTAGATCTACGTAAATTCTGGCTGCAGCGAGTTGACACCAGTTCACCACGAAATCAGCTGATCAGCTGACGATTGAGTGACGTACTGGCAACACCGGTTGCTGCCTCGGGTTTGAAGAACTTAAGTCTTACGCCAATCGTAATTTTGATCACTTCGAAATAAGTGGAGAAGATATAGCTTGTGTCGTGCAAGACTTACTCAAACTGGCACCCGAGTATATGCACGAACTGCTTAGTGTCTCGTGGTCATAATCTGATAATGGCGGCGAAAACATACGACGGCCAAACGGCTGTCAAGTTCTGTCATGTCTGTAGGCCTACCGTATGTATGCAAGCAAGCAAACGATAGAAAAATGACAGTGATAAATATTGTGTAGGCCTACTTTGTAATGAGAGAAGAATTCGGTTCAACATGAACGTGTTTAGGGGTGTTTTGGCGGGTATGTTATCATGATTGGTTTTTCCGCGGTTGTGCTCAAAACTTCTTAAGGTGCTGCTAGCATGAAAAGTTTAAAGTAGGCCTCTAGCCTAGGCCTATCATGGTCTAGGCCTAGGCCTAGGCCTACATGATCTAGGCCTAGGCCTAGCCTAGCTAGCCTAGCCTAGGCCTATTCGCTATTTGCATCATTCATGCATGCATGAGATGAGCAGATGACATGGATGGAGTTGGATGATGATGTGAGCCATGTGAGCTAGGCTGCCTAGACGGGTTGCATTCTGCTGTTTTTGTTTACAAAATGACGTCATCAACGGCGCCAGTTTGCGTGCGCACGTCAAACGACGTAACGTCATTGGTGGAACAGGGCGCCAATTTGCGCACGCAGCATGTTTACATCGTGTGATGACGTCATTGAATATCCATCTATAGGCCTATATAGTGATGACAGTGCATCAGTGTAGGCCTATCACTCAGTCTAGGCCTAATGCATGAATGGTGACACTGACGGCCAGTCAGCATGGTCAGTCGGTGCAATGTCAACAAATCGATTCAAGAAATTCTGCCCCGGCCGCCTGCTGTAAAAGAATCATGGCCATGGGCATGATGGGGGGTTCCCTGCTGGTGCTCAGCCCCTAGGCATGCTAGGGAGGGCGGGGGCTTGCACTATCTCCTTGTGTTAGCCTAAGTTGCACTGACAAGTTTATCAATGATGATGAGCAATATTAACCCTCCCCTTTTTTTGTAATTCAAGCCTGGTGTTAATTGATTATCTTCACATTTTAGGACACAGTCATCATGGTGGGCCGACAAGGGGAAGGAAGAGATGCGCTGAGCACATCGCACTTAGAATGCTGAGGAAATTAGAAAGGGGGGACAGTGTGACAGCAATGATAGCTGGTGAGGCTGAGGAAGATGTCGAGGTTGTTCAAGTTGATCGGTTCAAGCGTGAGGTCCGTGTGCTGCATGCTGGGAGCCTCGTCACTGTTGCAGCCAATGATGTTCAGTGGATTGAAAGTGATACCGGTGAGTGCCAGAAAGGTATTTGTCTAATATCTTGATTGTTCTTTCCAGTATGTTTTATTCTGTATACAGTCATTAGTTGAACCCCATGTAAAGGGTCCAAGACCACTGAAAATGAAGGGAACACCTGGGTTTGAAATGTTGAATTGACCCTCATCCATTTAAATCCTAGTGAGAACTCTGGTTCTTAACCCCCCCCCC
>NMRB01000181.1:331701-345462 GCA_002633025.1 Notospermus geniculatus | reverse complement strand
TTGACTACTGTTCAACCAGTTAGCACATGGACGGTTCATTAAAAATTTTAACCATTTCCTTTCAGAGCTTACCCATTCCAGTTCACATACTGGGGGTATCACAAAAACTGAAGATCGAACAGACAATACATCTGAAACTAACGTGGATGATAACAGTAAGTTATTTCATGAATCATTGAATGGTCTTAACATGTAGCAGTTACATACTTTCAGTGTGGGTACAGTGTCTTTGGAACCTTAAATTCCGTGATCAACCACAGTTTGTGAATGTCATTGCATAGTGGGATCCCGGAGTGGGATACATGTGGTCAGCACAGCCAGGATGTATGATGTAGGAGTCCCAGACAAGAGAAAAATCAAGATTGCTATCTCGAAAGTATCCATGAGCTTCCTGGTGTCACTTAATAGCTGGCTTGTGCCATTGACGAACCTTTTTTTCGGTAAACTGAAATCGCACTATATCAGCATGTATTTTTTCAGAAGGCCATTCCAACTCCAGTGATAGAATTACTGATGAATCCTGTGGAAGCTTTGGGCACTATTGCGGAGTGAATGCCGTTGTGCCAGCTGGACCAAATGGAATATCTACATTGGTAAGTATTGGTGATATTTTTTCACTACATGGTGTGAATGCCCAAGTCGCTGTTGGCAAATTAAAAAATTGCCCGAGCCAAGGTGGATATAGATTTGAAGGTTTACTGCTGAATAGCGACAAAGAATTTTCAGGGTTAACTGTATCTGGTGCCACAGATGCACTGAGTGAGGCAGTTGTGCTGAATAAGCCATCTAAAAGTTTGAAAACTGGCATGTGCAATATGAAACAACGTGCATGTGAAGACACTGTTCGCATTCTTCGGTATGGCAATTACGCTGACAGGGCAGAAGTTCGCCGGAGCACAGTTGCAAACCTTTTGAAAGCTGAAATCAGTGCATGTTTCAAGTCAAGGTGTCTGATGAGACACTGTGTCCTTGGTTTGAGTGACCTTGCTGTGGATGGTGATTTGTTCTCACTGAAATTACCCCCTCCCAGTCGTAGTGTTTTCAGCCTGCAGCGGAAAAACATGGTAGATCTAGATTCCTTCCTGCATAAATTTTGGGATGTGCATGTTTCAGATGGCATGGTTAAGTATCTAACCAAAGTTGTCATTTCTCTTGACAAGCATATGGTCCTTAAAGCCTCCCTGAAATGTGCCATTTCTGTGAAGATGAATGAATTGTCTGCCAATTATCGGGAACTTGTGGCTGAGGAAATCATCAGGTCATGTACAAATCAGGATTCTGAGGATGAAGGGGGCAAGGACCCAGAAACCATTGAAGACAATGACCAAATTGACATTTCAGGTTTTCATATTTGAGTTTTCAACCCAACTCTCTCAGATTGTGTTCCAAGTTTAAAGTGTTGGTTTTCATTTAGAGGGGTCACAGTGTATGGTTTTCCAAGTTTTCAGTTTAGCGTACTGGGTGAGCTTGTATTGTCATGCGTCTTATTTGTTATTTTTAGCTCACCCGTGAGCTTTAGTCGTCAGTCAGCGTCCGTCGTCGTCCGTGGCCGCCAGGTGGCGTAACCTGAAAATCATCCAAGTGCTAAAACTCAGGAACGGCTTGACCCAGAGTGCTCAAACTTGATATTTACCTCCCTCTTGATGACCTTTACAAGCACGTCAAATTTCGGCCTGATTAAACTTCCAATATGGCCACCAGGTGGCGTAACCCGAAAATCATCAATTGTGCTATAACTCAGGAACGACTTGACCCAGAGCGCTCAAATGTGCTATGTGGCTCCCTCTAGATGACCTTTATGTGCACGTGAAGTTTTGGCCCGATCGGACATCTAATATGGCCGCCAGGTGGCATAACCCCAAAATCATTGAAGTCCTGCAACTTGGGAATGACTTGACCCAGATTGCTCATAACTGACATGCACCTCTCTCTGTCATTACAATATTATGTTCAAACAAACGGGTGAGCACATGGTCCATGGACCATTTCATTAGCTCACTAGTGAGCTTTTGTCGTGGTGCAGCATTCGTCGTCGTCCGTTAGCACTGAAACTTGGTATTTATATACCCCTAGGTCAGATGACATATGACACCAAGTTTCGGTCCGATTCGATTCTTGGCTTGGCCCCCAGGTGGCCAAAATCAAAAACACAAAAAGTGCAATTACTCCTGAACTAATGACTGATCATCTCCAAATTTTTATCATTGGTGTATCTAATTAGGATACATAACATAACGGGTTTTTGATTTGACCTACTTTTCAAGGTCACACAGGTCAACGTTCCACAAAGTAACGAACCTGCCACTACAGTTCTTCATTATTTCACCGAGTGTCTTCATATCTTGCATAAACGTGTGTTAGAGGCATACCTTCAAAAATACAGAGTTTCGGCCCGATCGGACATCCAATATGGCCACCAAGTGGCGTAACCTGAAAATCATCCAAGTGCTATAACTCAGAAACGGCTTGACCCAGAGTGCTCAATCTTGATATTTACCTCCCTCTAGATGACCTTTACAAGCACGCCAAATTTCGGCCTTATTAAACTTCCAATATGGCCACCAGGTGGCGTAAACAGAAAATCATCAAATGTGCTATAACTCAGGAATGACTTGACCCAGAGCGCTCAAATGTGCTATGTAGCTCCCTCTAGATGACCTTTATGTGTATGTGAAGTTTTGGATC
Organism: Notospermus geniculatus; assembly: GCA_002633025.1. Lineage (NCBI taxonomy): Eukaryota > Metazoa > Nemertea > Pilidiophora > Heteronemertea > Lineidae > Notospermus > Notospermus geniculatus. Next base: position 342,777 of record NMRB01000181.1, on the reverse strand, counting down.
GATCGGACATCCAATATGGCCGCCGGGTGGCATAACACAAAAATCATTGAAGTCCTGCAACTTGGGAATGACTTGACCAAGATAGCTCTGTGTACATGTAATCAGGGCCTTACCGTCATGCGGTGTCTGTCGTCGTCGTCCTTTAGTAGGACACGTTTTGTAACTGTCGTCATCGTCGTCCGTTAGCAGGGCACGTTTCGTAACCGCTGGAGCTATTGATCTGAAACTTGGTACATATATACCCCTAGGTCAGATGACCTACGATACCAAGTTTCGGTCCGATTCGATTCTTGGCCTCCAGGTGGCCAAAACCAAAAACACAAAAAGTGCAATAACTCCTGAACTAATGACTGGATCGTCTCCAAATTTTTATCATAGGTNGAACGGCTTGACCCAGAGTGCTCAAACTTGATATTTACCTCCCTCTTGATGACCTTTACAAGCACGTCAAATTTCGGCCTGATTAAACTTCCAATATGGCCACCAGGTGGCGTAACCCGAAAATCATCAATTGTGCTATAACTCAGGAACGACTTGACCCAGAGCGCTCAAATGTGCTATGTGGCTCCCTCTAGATGACCTTTATGTGCACGTGAAGTTTTGGCCCGATCGGACATCTAATATGGCCGCCAGGTGGCATAACCCCAAAATCATTGAAGTCCTGCAACTTGGGAATGACTTGACCCAGATTGCTCATAACTGACATGCACCTCTCTCTGTCATTACACTGTATGTCCAAACGAGTGAGCACATGGTCCATGGACCATTTCATTGGTGCCTGAGCCGACAATTTTGCTATTCACAAACTAGGATATTTCAGTTTGACACCTGGTGAGCACATGGTCCATGGACCATTTCATTTCAAACATGTGAGCACAATGGCCCCTGGCTCTGTGGGTCAGGTTTCATGGTTTGCATTTTAACTCTCCCTTTGTACATGTTGATAGGAAAAATTGGAATATAGTATGAGTGGTTCATTTGATATGCCTTTCTTTCGTAATGAAGGAGGTTTTAGTTGTTATGTAGATAATTTGCTCGAAAATTACTACTTTGGTGTGTTTGCCCAGGACCCCTCCATGTCGGAAATAAACGATGGCATTCTGGGACCCTTGAATGAAGTTGCGCGGTTGCGTCTGGCAGGTCAGCTGCCCACCCCTCAGTTACGAGACATTGTTTGGGACTGGCTAGAGGCAAATTTGCCGGCTTCATTCTCTCCTAGATATAAACACAGTGAGACATTGGAAGCTTATCGTGCTCTTGGGGCCACTCCAGTGGGCAGAAAGAAGTTCTGTGTGGAAGTATCCAATACTCAACATTGTGAAAATTGCAAGAAGGTTGATTGCATTCAGTCGTCGATGAATTCTGTCATTCCTCTGACATTGAGATCCATTCAGCGTTCAGATGGTTTGCTCCCAGATGTCCTCATGGAGCAGATTAATGTTTTCAAGGAAACCACAGTGACTAAGTGCCCGTGTTGCAGTGATGGGGGCCTTGGACCCTTCCGCAAAAGTGAGTGTTGCAACACTGTTTTACCTGACTTTGTCATTGTGGAGCTTGGTATTGTAAATGGTAAAAATATGCAGTGTCCAAGTGTAATCATTCCTGAAACATTTGCTCTAGGAAAGGCACACCATTATGAGGTTAGTGCAGTTGTCATGGCTGCTCATCAGCACTTCTGGTCGATTGTCAAATACAGTGGTATGTGGTATGTTGTTGATGGATTGAAAAGTAACGTTCAGGTGTTTCAAACTTTGTCAGGTGCTGTGTATCAGCAGGAGAATAACTTGAATGCTCATGTCACTTCCCAAGATCACGATGGTATTCACCTGCTGATTCTAAAGAAGGTGCCCAAATCTGTGGCAACTCCACCAGGGTTCATTCAAGGTGTTGATGAAAGTGTATTCTTCACTCCATTCACGTCTCCATCTCCTACTCCCAGCATGTCTACTACCTGTAATCTGCAAAAACATTTGTTGGCAACTCACACTGCACACAGGTCTTACCCCTTGCCCCCATCACCATTCTCATTTCAGAGCCCAATAATTGACACAGCTGCACACAGGTCTTACCCCTTGCCCCCATCACCATTCATATTTCAGAGCCCAATTGACACAGCTGCAAAAAATGGCACCAACGTGATGAGGCAGTCGCCCGCACATGCCTGGCCTGATTGGGGTCCGATGTCATCATCCCCGATTTTGACGCAGTATACAGTGTCTCCCATGCATAGACAAGTGCCGGTATTGAAACATCGGACACCATCTGCAGATTGTTTTCCTTCAGCAGTTGGAAACTCTACTGCCAAAGGAGATGGGTTTCTATCCCCGCCTTCAACTCCAGGTTTTAAACCAAAACCTAAGATTTTGGGAGATAATCTTCACACACCTGACCATACAGGAAAACTCCCCGAATGTAAGAAGGCCCAAGAATCTGAAAAAAAAGATGCAAAAAATTCAAGGATTAGAAACCCTCTCTCTGAGGTCCGTGCATCTGACTCAGTTCCTCTCAGGCCAAAACATAAGGATGCCAGTGAAGGGAATGCAGCAGTCAAATCAAATAATCCCAACTCAGATCAAAGCAGTTTGCGGGATGTGAGTGGCACTGTGAACATTGATGGTCAGGAGGTTCCTTACATTGTTGACAATCAAGGTTTACGGGTCTTTTTTTCATGTTCATCTATCCTGGCATTATTTGGTCTAGACAAACGTGTAAGAAGTAAGGGTTACAAGAATATTGACAAGGAGCTGAGAAGCAGTGGATTGACTGTAGAAGAATGTTTCAAAAAGCATCCCACTTCTCAGAAACGTGAGTTCATTTCACTTTCAGGTCTGCGTATCTTGTTGAAATCGACAGTAGGAGAACCTGGTCGAAAAAGGGCTATTGAGGAATCCCTGTGGAAACTGCTAGAAAAAGAGTTTGTCATATCCATAGCATCAAGGAGACAACTTCCCACTCCTCAAAAAAGGTCAATTGCTAAGGAAAGTGACATTCACCCGGAGGATAGTTTAGTTGTAACTCCACAGGTTAAGCGGGGTCGGAAGTCTAAACGCGTTCTTGACTTCAAGAATGATCACACTGATGATTCGGCCAAAATTAAGAAAAAAATCAGCAAAGGTATTGCAGAATTGGCGTCAACCTACTGCAAATCTCATGATAATTTTCTTTCTCATTTGTCTAGCCTAGTGACCAACTCTCATGGTTCCCCAAAGAATGATATTTGCCTGTCTGGGAAATTTTCTCGGGCCGATGTGGTAAATATCTTGACACGATGCAAAGGCAGTGGCAGTAGCTCACTTCTTCAAGATATTGTCAAGGAAAACTCACGTCTAGTTTCAGATATTACCCCTCTTGACACGCTGTATATCAGAGATAATTTTGGTGGTGTTCGTCTGTTTGATAGGCTAAGGAAATTCATCCCGGGAGTTCTTCCATCGTATAGAAGTGAACTCTCACTCAAGAAATCCATTTGCTTTGAGTTTGATGCAGTGCTTGGTTTGGAAAGAACTGCAACAGGATACAGAATTAAACACCCAGAAAATTTGATGACAGTTCTGGGTTTTCTGTATCACTGGCTGCCTCAAAAAAAGTACTTCAAACTTTATGGTGATGGAAGGGAAGTAGGTGGCAAAGCAAGTACATTCTTCTCAGTGAATGTGCTTAACAATGAGGCCAGGCAGCATGGTGTACTATACCATAGTTGTAAGAATGTCTATCCCCTCTACATCTTCTATGAAGGTGACAGCAGGGATAACATTGCCTCAAATATCAGGGACGATCTTGAGAGATTTCTCAAAAACAGCGATCACACCTTCTTCCTAAGTGCTGACATGAAGTTCATCATGGCAGTAATGAGTGATGAGCATGAACCCCTTGGTCCCACAACAAACAGAGGTTGGGATATTTACCATTCCTGTGACACGGCCTCAAAGCAAAAGCTTGATCCAAAAAGTGGTTTCAGGACTGACCTGCATATTCCAATGGATCGAACCTATGATGGTGGTCTTGTGTCAACTCTAGGTGGCATTGTGCCATGCCTGATGCATGGTTTGAGCAGAGTTGCTGAAAAGTGCATTAACCTCGAAGTCCAGAGAATCTTGTCGGAGGCGCATAAAGCTGAAGCCAAAGGTGGTAAAAAGGAAGTGTACATTGAAAGCAGGGTACATGCTTTGGAAGAGAACATCAACATGCGTGGCGTTAGACATGGACACTTCTCCATTCATTTTGATGGGAGAGGCAATCCTGAGCCGGTAAGCTTGAATAATGACCACGCACAGGCAATTCTCTCTTCTGCGCCACCTGGCATGGATAGTACTTATCCACATGTGTTCAAGGGCGTCATTGGGACAACAAAGTTTCCAGTGAATGTGCCTCCCCATGTCAGGAAGAAACTTGGTCTTTCTGCTGAGATGACAGAATTTGAACTGGTGAAACAGATTTGGAGTCATTTTTACCTGATGCATTGCCTGGCAGTGAAAGATGAGGAGCAAGATGCGGCAGTGGATCAACATCACCGTGCTTACAAGCAAGAGGAAATAGAAAAGTACAAGTACCATGCCGAATGTTTCTATCAGCTGTTCATTTGTCGGTACACGTACAAAAACCTCACGCCGTACATGATGATCTACATTGACCACATCCCTCAACTAATGGCCACCCTGCCATTTCCTCTCGGCCGGTTTGTTGCAGAAGGTGGAGAACATACCAATTACTTTCACCAGAAGTTCTTCTATCAGCACACAACAAGAAATGGTGGAAGAAAACAGACTGACCCGATTGTCTCCATCTTTCACAACATGTGGATAAGGTTAAAGTATGACTTGGGGTCCTATGCAAAAAGCACTGATCAGCAAAACCAAGAATCTGCTCAAATGTTTCACACATTCGTGGAACGCCACACCAAGGAGTTTGCGGCACGTGTCATTCAGTCAGCTTACAGGGCATACAAAGGAATACAAGTACCACAGCGAAAAGTCGAAGTAGACGAAAAAAAGAAACAAAGCATATTCAGTGACCTCTGTTTTGTAATGACCGGCAATGTACCCCGTCTTCTTGGCAAGAAAACAACGCAAGCAAGCCTGGCTGATGTAATACGGCAAAATGGAGGACAGGTAAGAAAGTCATTGCCCAAAAAATTGACTTCAACAAAGAAGTTTATCGTTCTTGGGAACAAAAATATTGCCAAGCTAGATGCAGCCAAGGCTCCAGGTGACATAGTCAAAGCTCTTCGCAACAAGCACCCTTGTCTTGCGTACGAGTTTATTGGCGATTGTCTGAGTGAAGGCACACAGAAGGACTTCAAGGGGTACATTTTGGATACTTCGGGTATTCATGTTCCTGCAAGGAGGTTATCCCTTGAAAGAAAGCATTTCGGTAAGGCAAAGAGAATGGCATCAATCCTGCATAAACTGAAGCAACGAAAAAAGGAAAAGCTTGCCAAGACGGTGGTGACTAAGTTTCCCAAGAATACTTACATGTACTTCCTCCAAAAAAGAAGGGAAGCACTCAAGAGAGCCACTAGTGTTCATGAGGCAAGTTCTCAAGTGAAACAGGTGTCGGCAGAGTGGAGGGGCCTTACAGTTGAAGAAAAAAGCCATTACCAAGAGAAATGGATATCGGAAAAATCTAATCTCCCGAAAACTTAAGGTCTTACTTCCATCATTGGATATGTCTTGTTTCTTCCCGTGTCTTCCGGTGGTTTTCCTTTGCCCTGACAGTGATGAGAATGGAGTATTTTCCAAGTCCTGCACCGTGACCACTATGAGAGTATGCCTGAGGTTGTGAAACATGTGAATGATTCCATTATTGAAGTCCTCTTGATTTTGAATACAGTTGCCCTCGCCCAATCCCAGTGCCATAGTGTCTGTTTGGTACCTTTCTGGTGCTTACCCAAAAATTTGTGAAATTGTGCGCTTGTTTTTAAGCAAAAATGAGTGATTGCAGCAGCAGCCTCAGAATTCTCAGCATGAAGTGCACTATACTCTGTGTTCATTGTACATATAACTGATTCTTTTGCGAAGTCTCATTTCCTGTGTACAGCTGAAATGTCTTGGTACCTTCTGGCATTGTCTGGTGCTTTACCCAAAGATTTGTGAACATTGTGCACTTGTTATTAAGCAAAACTGAGTGACTGCAGGAGCAGCCTCAGAAATCTTAGTATCAAGTGCACTATCTCTGTGTTTATTGCATACATGTAACTCATTCTTTTGCAAAATCGTTTCATTTGCAGTGTACAGCCAAAATGTCTTTTCTTCTATGTACGTATATCATTTGGAGACGAGGATCCCCCTTGACCATTAATTAAAATAGTTTCGATTTTTTCCAGCTCATAATGTTCAAGAGTTGCTTCTACATTTTTGTGCACTTACTGTAAAGCTAGACCAAGTGACTGCAAGAGTAGCCTCAGAAATCCATCTGAACAGCAAGTGTGCACCTGAAGTTTGTTCAGCTAATTTACCCTTTACTGTTGATGTAGTCTGTCAAGAATTATCTGCCGAACGAAGAAAGAACTATTCATTATCTACATAACTTCTAACTTTCTGTCTTTACTCTGGTCTTGATATTTCATTGGATGTAACATTTTGTTCTGTGATTCATTATTTCAGCATCATTGGCTTACTATTTTTGGTGGTGGTGTCTGTAGTATTCGGTGTTGTATTTTTGGTGATAGTATTAGTAGTAAGTATTGCATTCTATATTATTGTTCTCTACTGCAGCCATTTTGATCCCATGTATTGTCCAGTCAAAGTTTCTGCTGCTGTTCTTTATCTCTTCAGGATGACTCATCTGGCATGTGCATATTGTGGTTGATCACCAGCATTGAAGAACTCCAGCCGAAAGTGATTCGTACATTACTGGAAATGGTGTGAACTTGATGTGACGATCATTTGGACATTCCAGCTACGTGTATATATTCAGTTGAATCTGTGCCAGTTAAAATAATTTTGTGTACCGTTTTACTGGACCAAAGCTGGAAAAATGCATGAACTCGCCTAAAAAATTTGTACAAACATGTACATATTGTGTAGAAAAGGGAGTTTCAGATTTTCAACTTGAATGGATATGGATTACTTACTGTCAAATTCACATAAACATGCAGTCTACAGTCAAACTTCTATCGGTGTTATTCTCAGCTCAGCATCTTCAGGACTTCTTGTTATGGGTTTTGCTGTGGTCACAAAATATAGAATAAGTTACCTGGTGAGTTCAAAATCTGTTAATCCCTTGATTTTGTAGTATATGATTCTCATTTGTATTTGTAAATAATGTGTATTTTGTCCTCATTCTGTACGAGCCATGTTTAAGATTGTTGATGACTATTTTTTTGGACCTGCCACTAGCACAAACTTTAAGGATAAGCAAGCAAATCTAGGAATTACAGTACCGTAAATGATTGTCATCAAGCTGTCTCATTTGATACCCTTTGATGTGAATAATTTGCCTCTGTAATGATATTTGGAAATGATGATATTTACATGATATTTTTACCAGATCTACAATAATGTCTTTCAGTCCTTGGAACAGCATGTAAGAGCATATCTTACTGTAATTGCAATCCAAAATCATCATGGTCATTGCTACATGTAGTTTTCAAATCATGAACATTTGTTCACTGTTATTTACTTTCCTACAAAAGTGCACAGTCATAAATCAAGACCACCTAAATGTTAAAACCATCTGTCGAATAGGCTGGTTTCGATGACACAATGGTTAGTTTGACGACTACAGATAGTGACCTTGACGTCATAATTTCTTGCGCACTCGTGACGTTTTATGCCATCGCACTAGTCATAACCGTGTCGTCTGCACTGATACTCATAAGGGAGAAACGGATAGCTATATAGGCCGAAAGCACCAAATAATTTCGAATATTACGCGCAGTTGGTATTTGTCGAAATAATCTGAATTCTACTAATTCACGTGATATTGGACACTTCATTTGTTCAATTAATTTTGATCGTTAATTTTACCCTTGAATTTGTCATCTGATTTGGGTATGGACAATTGTGCGGAGAGTCACATAGTGCCGAACTCTTTCATACCGACCCTTCGCCTAAGACAGCTAATTTCTCAGGATGTCCGTAGATTAGACAGCCGTTGTTTATCGTTCTTGAGAAAGCTAAGGCGATTGGCGCACTGGTCGTCCTTAAGTTTGATAGGTTCAAACTCTGGCCACAGTAAGTTAATAGTGACACCTGGTTGTTCTTGAGTCAAAATGTAAAGGAGTTCTAAATCTTCCTTGTCAGGTGTGATTTGAAACATAAGCTGTACTTCCACCTATTCTAAAATCCCGTGTTTTTTCGAGACCCGTGTTCTCGCCTTGTGTCGAAAAACCCGGCGAGCACTTCCACCTATAAAGACTACCTGAGATTTGGTTTATAGACCCGGCGACANGTGTGTCATCAGCAGTGTATGTCATCGAGTGTGTTACTATTGTATAGTGTCTGAGATGGAGTGTCCACGTGTACTAATTTTGGGACATAGTTTTGTGCGCAGATTAAAGAATTTTGTACATAACCCACCTTGTAACAAAGATTTCCAGGAGTGCAATTTCGCACAGAATTTTAGTAATTTGGGCATCAAATACACTGATTGTGAAGTGAGATTCTGTGGGATTGGCGGTCTCACTGTTGACCGTATGATGTGCAAGGCAGAAATAAGGACACTTTTGCATTCGTACAAGCCAGGTGTAGTTGTACTACAGATAGGGGGTAATGATTTGTCAAGTGTTCCCCCAGTTACACCACAGGTTCTTGCAGATAAGATCATAGGAATCGCCCGGAGCTTGCAAGATGAATATGGTGTAAAGGTGGTGTACATCTGCTCCCTTATTCCCAGAAAAAGGTATCCAGAGGGAGCTGGTGATTACAATCAGAATGTGTATATCACCAACCGCATCATGAGGAACCAGCTCCCTCACTGTGGATTGGTCAACTACTATCACCACACAGGTATATGGCAGGATGACCTGCATGCCCGAGATGGCGTTCATTTTAATGACAAAGGGCACTTCCGACTCGTGAGAAATATCAGGGGGGCAGTCATGAAGTGCACGAAAAAACTGTACATAATGAATGAATAATCTTGCGCACATACATGTATGTTATCATTGTTTTGTAAATATTTCGACTGCCTTTGAAAATACCAGTGTCTGTTGTATTGTAAATGATAGCTTCTACTTTTATAAATACTTTATTTATGCTATCCAGACTTCTGGTGTCTTGTCAATACTTTTACTTCCCTTGGAAGCTTGAGATATTTTACATGTATGGTACAATTGAATTTCTCAAAAAAATTACTCGTAGTCTTTGTTAAATAAACATTTGTATGTAGAAAATGCGTTCTTCTTTATTTACTTTTCAAATGTAAGGTGCTTCGCTTATTACTGTAAGCTTGTTTTGCTGCCATAGAGTTTGCTGAGGGCAAATCAATACCATGTTGAAAACCATTACAAAGTGGCTTGCAAAAACTTTGGGGCTCTACAGCTAGCAATTTTGCGAGTTTCATGTTTTGAAGACAAAATCACTTACTGGTATCAGTGAATATGTTGACAGGCAGAAAGTTTCACTGCTAAGCCACTGATACACAACAGGCGCGGATCCAGAGGGGGGCCGCGGCCCCCCGTATTTTTGGAAGACCAACAAAAAATGGGTCAAAAACTCCGAAAAAATGAGCAAATTGATGAGGAAATCACCACCCCATGCTTGGAAATCGTATCTAAGCGCACCTGGAATTCAAAATTTTCTGGGGGAGGCCCCCAGATCCCCCGTCACGGCTTCGGCCCTTCGGCACTCGCCTTGCGACTCCGTCGGCCTGTGGCTGACGGTGACCGGCCACCCTTATTCCAAAATCCTGGATCCGCCCCTGCACAACAAGAAACGATCGACATGGACTAGGTGGCCGATATAATCACAGTAGCTGTTCCACTATGGCTATGGATTATCTAAAAGTTGATTTATGATACATGTACTTTTGAGGACGGAACACAAAATGTGCTCTGGGATAGCCTGTCGGATGTTGCATTTGAGGAAAATGGTAAAGGGGTATTTTTCTATATTCTGAGAAATGTAAGGAATAACCTAGACAAAGTTTCAGACAAATAAGGCAATACAGTAAGGTTATTAAGGGAAATTTATTCGTGAATTTTATGTGAAATGTGTGTTCACTAAACTCTTCCAATTCTGTTTAAAGGGGCATTTATACATCAAAACTGCACAGATATCCGTGTTTTGTGAAATGTAAGGGTTAACCTGCCAAAGTTCCACTGAAATTGGCCGATACATTAAGGCTTTTAGGGGCTATTTAATTTTGAATTTTATGTGAAAACTGTGTTCATTAACTCCTCGAATTCTGATAAAAGGGGCATTTCCATCCAAACTGCATGCACAGATATCCATATTTTGTGAAATGTAAGGATTAACTTGACGAAGTTTCAGGGAAATTAGACAATACTGTAAGGTTTTAAGAGGAAATTTAATCTTGAATTTTATGTGATATGTGTGTGTTCATTAAAGTCCTCCAATTCTGATAAAAGGGGCTTTTTACATCAAAACTGCACAGATATCCATGTTTTGTGAAATGTAAGGATTAATCTGCCAAAGTTTCACTGAAATTGGCCAATACATTAAGGTTTTTAGGGGATATTTAATTTTGAATTTTTGTGAAAATTGTGTTCATTAAACTCCTCCAATTCTGATAAAAGGGGCATTTCCTATCAAAACTGCACAGATATCCGTATTCTCCAAAGTGTAAGGAATAAACTGACGAAGTTTCAGAGAAATTCGTTGATACAGTAAGGTTATTTAATGCATTTTAACTCTTACTATTTCTGCCAAAATTTTGGTCTTCAAAAACATCTTTTTCCTTCCACCACAAGCTTTGGAGTTGAGTTCAACTTTACTAGGACAAGCTGAACTGAATATAGCTAGTACAAGTAGAACTCTGTTTAGTTCATGCTGGGGTGATACACAATACACTGTGTGCAAAAACCAAGGCTTGAGTAAATATTCTCTGGTATTTTAATCTTGTTAGCTTTAATTAGCCGGTTGGGTTAACACAAGACCTCGACCAACTAAGAGT
>NMRB01000181.1:302851-330954 GCA_002633025.1 Notospermus geniculatus | reverse complement strand
TGAAAATTGTGTTCATTAAACTCCTCCAATTCTGATAAAAGGGGCATTTCCTATCAAAACTGCACAGATATCCATATTCTCCAAAGTGTAAGGAATAACCTGACGAAGTTTCAGAGAAATTCGTTGATACAGTAAGGTTATTTAATGCATTTTAACTCTTACTATTTCTGCCAAAATTTTGGTCTTCAAAAACATCTTTTTTCTTCCACCACATGCTTTGGAGTTGAGTTCACCTTTACTAGGACAAGCTGAACTGAATACAGCCAGTACAAGTAGAACTGTGTTTAGTTCATGCTGGGGTGATACACAATACACTGTGTGCAAAAACCAAAGCTTGAGTAAATCTTCTCTGGTATTTTAATCTTGTTAGCTTTAATTAGCCGATTGGGATAACACAAGACCTCGACCAACTGAGAGCTGAGGGAGGTAAAGTGAATGTTTCAAGAGCCTTCACACCCTGAGCTTAGTGTTTACTCAGCAAATGTTTGAAGTGTCATAGCATTGTCCAGGCTGGTCGAATTTCTGCCAGAGTCGAGTAATGGGCAAAAAAACGTCATGCACTTGCTCATTGGTCAGACTGGCCTGACACGTCAGCTGTTGAGTTTAAGGGACAGTCTGTGAGGTCACTTAAAGGGGTAGTGGGCTAGATGTCCTTGCCTTGTTGTGAGGTCTCTGTGGGTTCATTTCCACAGATACCTTGTTCTAAGGCAGCATGCTTTAGAAACAAGTGCAGACTGAACCAGTGGGTTCCTGTTGATTGAAAGGCTTGAATCATGGGTTTGCAATTGTGTACACCAAAATGTGCAATTGTACACTTTTTTAGGGAACTTTGCTCGTAATTGTACACCAAAATATGCGATTGTACACATTTTTGGAAAACATCTTCCCCCAAAATTGAAAATGGGGTAGGCAAGTCTGATTTAATGAAATGGTAATGCTCCAAATAAATTTCAAATGTAGCTTCTTCGCATTCTGGTTGATCTATGAAAAAGTCGAGTTGATTAGACATTACATGGCGCCCCAGCATGGTCTGTTCACTGGTTCCCGTCTTATGTCTGGGGGCTACACCTAAGAACTCCACGGAGTTCCCTATATAACATTATAATGGACTTTAGTTTCTGCGTCACATGCTACCCTGCGCAATAGACGTGACCGCAATTGTTAACGCGATATGATCAGCTGAAAACCGTCGCGGGTTATATAGCTGCCAATTATGATGATGATGATGATGATGATGATATGCAAACACCATGTCAAAATTGGTGCGGTAGTACTCGAAATAAGTAGGGCCTATTCAAGATATATGGTGTAGATAAACATCAGTCAATAGCCGTGGTTACACTACATAGAAATCCCGGGTTTTTTGACACCCGGGTCTAGCCCGGCTCTGAAAAATCCCTCCTGAGGCCCAGTGCCCGTCAACACTACTCAAATTTTGTGACGGGGACCTAAATTAAGCCCTCCAAAAACCGTTCGAGCTCGGAGGGGATTATTACACCGCGTTTTTAACAGGTGTTGACAGAAAAAAACCGGGTTCGACACGGGTTTTTTTATGTAGTGTAACAAGGGCTATGCCTGTTCCGGTACATGTATTACGTTACCACATTTATCTCTTTTGTGTACAGTAAACCCTCGCTATAACGTGCATGTACACGTCGGGGGGCCACGCAAACTGTACGTTATAGCGAGGTGTACGTTATAGCGAGGAAGCCTTTTGGCGTGTCCATTTTGAATGTACAGTACACCGCTTTGTCATAAAACTGTATTTCTTACGGTTCCCGATAGAACCTTTTAGTAGTAGAATGTTCTATGACAGGCCAAAGAACCCTCTTGGAACCTTTTATGCTAAGAGTGTATATCTAGGGGACATAAGGCCCCCGATCGACGCTAATATGTTTTATGAATATGACATTATAGGCACCCCACTAAGGCGCCAAAATAGCCCCACCTCGCCGTTTATATCACTTGGGGAGTTTTATGAACACGGGCTCTGGATATTGGAGGTATTACAGCAGAGGAGTTTTTTGACCACCCTATTTTGCAGACTTGCAAATTATATCCAGGAGATGCGCACAAGAATAGTCGTATTCAAAACTAACAAATGGTTTTTAGGGAAAAAATTGTTCGGTCATTGTTTTGATTAACAACAAATGACTTACCGGTACAGTACAAATATATTTGTTATTTTCCCCAAAGATAAATGAGATTGCCATTGACAACACAGTTGAATTGAATGATTGGAATATGTTCTGTGTTTCACACAGGCTCTGGCAGAAGGATTACGAACGAGAAACTTCAATAGGCCTTTTCACACGGCGCGGGTGTGTCCCGGATCGAGACTGGATCGGGGAGGGTTCGTTAATTTCCCCTTGTGTAAAAGCGAAACAAAGACCTCCACCTTCCTCGGGCAGGTTCAGTTCGCCGCGTGAGTATCGGGAAGGTGGAGGTCGGTGCAGGCAGGTACAGGCCCATTATTCGCTCGTGTAAAAGCGAACCGACCTCGGGGGATTGAGCGCGCTACCTGAGTGACATCACTCGCGTACTTGCTGTACGTACCTGTGAAGTAATCACGCGCCAGATTTCTCGAGCACTGCTCATCCTGTTGGAAGTATAGTTTATCGATTTTTACTGATTATTTCCGATATGTTAGGAGGTTTAAGAAATCAAACGACAAACTTTAACTTTACGACAACGTTATTTTTGTACCGATAATACAATATATAATCTGGTGAATTCGCAGTTTGAAAAATAACGTTGTCGTAAAGTTAACGTTATCATCTGATTTATTAACTCACTGCTTTGTACCTACGACAACTGTAAATGTTGACAGGTGCCATCTAGTGGCACGCATTCGAAGGACCGAGGCCGTGTAAAAGCGATCCATCCTGAACTAAGCCAGCCCGAGGAGGGTGGAGGTAGGTTTCCTCGAAACCGCACCGTGTAAAAACGGGAGCCACGGTGGTGTGGTTCGGGTCTCTGACTCGCGGTCAGAGGGTCCCGGGTTCGAGTCCCACTGGGCGTGAGACTTTAGGCAAGTCTCTCTGCCTTACTGGACTCTCTCCACCCAGGTGTATAAATGGGTACCGGTCGGAAATGTCTATATGTAGCGCGGTATGAGCAGCTCATCTGAGTTCTACTGGAAGGTTTCAGTATAGTCCTGGGTTAAAGTGTATAGTGTCGGATGACACCCCTACCGTATCGGACTATAAACCCAAACTTTAACTTTTGTGTGTGTAAAAAGGGCTAACAAGTCAAAGGTAATCGGACGTGTCTCTCCCCAAGATTCTGTAGAGCACGGCCGATTTGAATAAAAACTCTTCCTTCCACGAGGTACAGATTATTGTAGAGTAAGGGTAATATTCCAGTAGACCATGTTTCGCTGATCTTGACTAGAGATAGTTCAGGAACTTGCAATCACTCCAAAGAAGATTGGATGTCTCTCTTCAGTGTAAAAACTAATACACTCGAAAAACCCATGGGAATGGGTTCCTTCCTTGTCCCCTGACTGGACCCGTTTGCCATGGGTTTCCTTAAATGGGTTCATGGTACCCAGAATATTTGTTCTTCGGGTATGAAATGAGTAGGTCCTTAGGTTGCACTAACCCATAAGGGCCGGTTCCATAAGTCACTTTGGCCCATCTACGAATTGCTACCGGTGGGGTGTTGGCACCCATGAGCAGCTTTCGCGTCCAACTGACCTATGTCTAGGTTTATGCTTAACCCATGGGGAAATCAATATATTTGTCCCCATTGGAGCGGAAGATTTTTTACAGTGTTCCCAACATTAGGGGGTGCACGGTCGATTGAAGTAGCAGATTCCCGAAGTTTCTTGCCGGAGTTGTTCTATTCTAAGATCACTGACGTCATGTAATTCTGAAGTAAGAGCAAAGTAAGTGGCATCGATGGACTCGCCCATTATAACCATAGTGGTGTTTGCGATTTTCGCGGGCGGGCGTCACGATAGGAATGCATCCGCCCCACAAATAATGGTTTTCCTCATGGGTTCCGAACGACTTCATACATGCAGTATGTTGTTTTTCGACTTTTCGGTGGGAGATCCTTAAAATCAAGCTAGTGGATAGCCTGGATTTTTCTGCGAACACACCCTCTCAACAACGGACTAGTCCACGTCAGCACTGCCAGTTAAGATTTTCAAGAACATATGACGGGCGAATGACCCAGCTAATCAAAATGAGGGTTTACTGATGTTTGGAGAAGTATCGAATACAGGCTTGTAGGCGGTCCAACAGATTAATTCCACCCCACATGAATAATTTTTCATGGGGAATCCCCAGATGCTCTGTTGTTTTTCGACTGAATACCCGTTTTTTCAACTTAAAATGCCACTGAACAGGGTTTCAAATCAAGGAAGATGGCGGCGGAGGATAAAATCAGAAAATAGAATCTTCTCAGCAGGTGTGTATATACCCGCTACATGCCAAATTGTGACCATGATATGCTGCCCTGCAACATTTTTCAACTTAAAGCGAATGGCTCGCGGGGTTTGTTTACATTTTTGGTGGTACCTTCCATAGAGAGTGAATCTAGCCTCCAGGCAAAGCCATGCCCCAGCCATATGCAACACCTGTGCAAATATGCGAATGTAAACACTGGGGACGAGGTTCCAGTAAAAATTTGTTAAAATGGGTTAATGACGTTTTCAAATTCAGTAGGTCAAGATGTACATTTTGTACTATCCCCATTGATTTTGAAGCGGCAGATTTTGCAGAATGCGCCTCCGAAGTTTGGCTGTCTAATGCATTTCCCATTAAACTAAAATCCTTCTTTTGCCTTTTTCTCAAAATGCTGCTTGATATCGATGACCAACTGTCATGGCGTCACAACAAACCCCGCGAGCCATTCGCTTTAACATTTTTTTCATTCGTTCCGTTCCTCCGGTACATCACACAGTGAGTATATGGTCCGTGGACATTTCATTAATAGATAGAATCGTCCTATAAACTACATAGCACAGAAAACGTGGAGGTCCCGTGATTTGTTTGAAAAAATAACCGAGCTGTACACTGTTAGAAATAACAGAGGATTTCATAGAAAATTCAGGGCCGTAGCTAGCTTTTTTTCGGTAGGGGGGCATTTTAAGCAGATGAGCTCTATGAACGTGGGCAGCGGGGAAGGGGTCTGTTTTGCGGGGGGTCTGGGGGCCTCCCCAGAAAAATTTTGAAAATTAGAAGCTCTGAGATGCAATTTGAGGTCAATTTCCTGCGTTCTGAGACACGAACAATACTGATCTTTTATCCCATTTGATTTTGCTGAAAAAAAATTTTTTTTGAACAACTGGCCTGGGGGGGCATTTGCCCCCCCCTGTCCCTATGCTAGCTACGGGCCTGAAATTCCTGCAGCAGAGTCTCAGGGACTGGGTCTGTAAAGAAATGTTAACAGAGATTTGATTGGAGGCTGACCAAATTATATTTTCATACTGCTCTCAGAAAGCATCATTATATGGAATGTTCAATTGACTCCAACCAATACAGGAAAACATGAATCATACCAATGTATGATTCATTACCAATGTATGATTCATTTGTATGATTGCAGGAAATTTCTGTAAAAGTATTACAATAATTTCCTACAGTGAAGTTGTTCAATAGGTATTGTGAAATTGTGAAATGCATGACTGAATATGTATGCCACACTAGTAATCTAAAGTGTACTTTGCATCATTATTCAGCCATGGCTGTATTATGGAACTTGCTCATGGAATTATAACGGAATAATAACGGTAAGTGTCGTCACGATGTCCTTTCGTTTGCGACGGATCCGAAATCACACGGGATTCACATCAATTCCGAACGACCGGCCGCAAAATAAAAGTCTTCAACGAGTACGCGAAGGCGGGCACTTCGGAGGAGGTGCGGGCAGGCCGACTGGAGTAGATTCCCGTCGGCGGATCGAGAAATCACTCTCAGCGACCAACTGCACTGAACTGAAGTTGAGCTTCGGACAATTTAGAAATTTTGTCGTCCGTGAGAAGGACAAATAGGCACCTTTCGAAAGTCGGCCATTTCGGCGCTGAGGGTAAAAACAAACGGGAAAATACATTAATTTTTGCCAAAAATTGCAGAAATAACTGTGCCGAAAACGCAGGAAATTTGGGAGACATGTGGTGATGGTCAATCCACCGAGAACTGTGACAAAAAAATCGGGTGTCATCGATAAATTTTTCGAGAAATTGGTGATTTTCTACACCTGAACACTACCCCGGTAGCTGGATTAACAGACACCTTAAACCTCTTATTGTTCAGTTGAAGAAAAATACAGAAATCATGGCATCGAATTTTGTCACCCATTTCTCAATGATTTGGCCTTCCTAACATTGTCTGCCAAATTTCAAGCGTTTCTGGCAGTTATTTCTGCAATTTCTGGCAAAACGTAACCTGCTTGATGCATTTCGCATTTGTTTTTACCGTCAGCGCCGAAATGCCCGACTTTCGAAAGGTGTCTATATATGGCAAATATTGAATATTTTTGGAAGAAGGACTGCAAACATGCTGGGTTCGAATATCCGTAGCAGAATCGTTGCAGAGTACTTCAAAAAAGTTGTATACAGTTGGAGTATTCTAAAACCAGATTCCGTGCACGCGGGAACACGCTCGTCCATCTTATGTGCCGCCAAGTGTTTGCACGAGGACTGTTCAACAATTAACTTTTTCCACGATGACACAGTATTTGTCTGTCAGTTGAATAAAAAGAAAGGGACGTGTATGGAAAAAGAGGAAGCATGTGAATACCCAGGAGCTCGGATGTATCAGAAGTTGGTGAGTATATGACGGTTTATTGGCAGTGATGGGGTCTGATATCAGAGCCACTCGGCTGGTGAAGAGGTCAATGGTCAATTACTTTGCAATGGACGTCAGTAGTGTCAAGGTAGTTAGAGGTGAAGCTATCATTAAAGCTGACGTCTCCGAACAAAACGCCCCCATGCAACGAGCAAGAGAATTGCAAACGCCCTGCTATAGACATGGCCCAGAAATAACGGGACACCCGGTCCAGTTTTCGACCATCTCCTAAAGATCTTAGCAGAAATCAGATTTAGCGTGCCAATAATTTTATTCTTTTTGGCCATTGGAAAGAGGATTACTTCTGGATATTGGCAATCCAAAAATTTTGGAACCCAAATGATCGAAGATTTAGAAAAGAGTGATTTTATTGAGGCAATCATTCGAAAAATGGTCAAAATTCGTGTGTGCGGCGGGCGTGACGTAACGTCAAAATGCTTTTCCACGGCAAAAACGTACATTATGGAAACTTTGGAACTAAAATTTCAACTTCTATCGGTCTGCACACCTGTGTTGACGAGATACACGCCATGCTGTTTACACAGGTTAAGTCTAGGCCTACTGGTAATTAGCTACAAGATGACGGGTCAATTGTTGTGTTAAACTTTCTGGCTTTCTCACAAGGAGGATTTCAAAATGGGATGCAAAAACCAACTTGGCAAACGGGTATTCGAAAAACCTGGACGATGGACGGTGGATGATGGACGATGGACGGCTCCTTTCAGCATCATCGTTCTCCACCGCCTGGATGATAATTGTCTCATTTCCGACATACCTCCCAGCATCAACATGAATCAACATGAACTGCACAGGCCTAGGATAAACATGATCAATCACGCGTTACAGCGTTCAGAATTACCTCTTGTCTTGTCTACACATGTACTGGCGGGAAAACCATCGATACCTACAGCTCCTAAGTCCTTGAGAATTTACTATGGGTCCCTTTTGAAAAGTTGTAGGGATTGGTCTTATCTCCCCAGGGTGTGTACAAAACTAAGACCTAAGACCTACAAAAGTAAGACCCCCACAGTACAAAACTAAGACCCTGTTATAAAAGTAAGACCCACAGTACAAAACTAAGACCCTGTTATAAAAGTAAGACCCCCCACAGTACAAAACTAACACCCTTGTTAGCTCCTTCCTGCAGGTTTTTTTGTGTCCGAGTAGTCAGCGAGGAAGGTGAGATGTCAAGGGTCAAGGTCGTCTTGGTTTCATTGGAATATGTTAATAAACAACGGAGATAATTCGAGAAAAGCCGAAGGTTGCCGAAGATTCCCGAGTGATTTCGAACATTGCCGAGCACTCCCGAGTGATCATCCGCGACTTTGCACCCCTAGCGGAGGAATTTGGAACTAAGATAAGCGAGATACGCCCCCTATTGAGTTCATGACGCCCTCTATTGCCTTCATTTCAGGTCAAGGTCACTTCCGGGGTTAAAGGTCAAGGTCATTTGCAGTGGTGCCGCCTGGGTCTTAGTTTTGTACTGTGGGGTCTTACTTTTATGACAGGGTCTTAATTTTGTACTGTGGGGTCTTACTTTTAAAACAAAGTCTTAGATTTGTACTGTGGGGGGTCTTACTTTTATAACACGGTCTTACTTTTGTAGTGTGGGGTCTTACTTACTAACTTTTATAACAGGGTCTTACTTTTGTACTGTGGGGGTCTTACTTTTATAACAGGGTCTTACTTTTATACAGTGGGGTCCCACTGTACGGCTGTTTGCCGGAAATGTCCCAAGGCGTCAAACTTGCCATGCAAAGAGAAAATTCGTGAAAATGACGAAATGCACCCAGGATGATATTTTATAAATCTTGCACGATATACTTTGATTTGGTGCAATTTTTCATTTAAATTCTTGCGGCGTATTTTTTACGTCTTGGAGGTATGTCAGAAATGCGACAATTATCATCCAGGTGGTGGAGATCGATGATGCTGAAAGGAGCCGTCCATCGTCCATCGTCCACCGTCCATCGTCCAGGTTTTTCGAATACCCTTGGCAAACATAGCCCCGCAATCAATGGGCCATGTCTATAGTAGGCCGGCCAACATGAAATTTTAAACATTTGTCGGAATCGTGTGTTAATGGCTGGCATCTATGCTAGATCATACCCTTATAAGATGAGGTGAAATTTAAGGGTGGATGCCACCCTGGATTTGCCAGTTAAAGGTCATTTATCAAGATCATTGTGTTCAAATATACTGAGCTTTGTACAGGAAAATGGGATCCAATGTACAGCTACCTTTTCAACGGTTGGATATACACCCCATAAATGTATTACCAACAGATAGAAACACGGTATCTCTTAATCAAATAAGCATGTCTTTTGTAGTTTTTAACTAGTTACGAAACTGGAAATGGCGTTTTAATGTATTTTGACCTATTTTACATGGAAAACGTTATTTCTTATTACGAAACTACTGAAAACAATTAAAAACATGCTTATTTGGTTACAAGGCACCATATTTCTATCTGTTGGTAATACATTTACAGGGTGTAAATCCAACCATTCAAAAGTTAGCTGTACATCGGTTCCCATTCTCCTGTACAAAGCTCACTTCTTGGCCCAATGATAACGTCAGTTCCAAAAATTCAATCGGCCGTAACTTCGTCAAAATTCAAATTTAACAGTGGCATCCACCCTAATATTGTTCAGTAGCCAGTATACTTCTCTGTACAATATAGTACGATAATAAATAATAAGAATAATTACAGTTCTAGAGGGGATGCCATCCAATAACAGAAAATGCCGACTAATTTTTTTCTAGAGACTTTTTGGAGGTTTGGCCAGCCTACTATGCAGACAACTCAAACGAAGGCTCAGAACATGATATACCCCACGACGCCAGGAGGGCGCCACCTTATTTGTCTTCGAGCTGTCGAGGTGTCAACATCCTCTGGTGAGCTACTGCTGAACACTTTTTTTGAAAGAAAAAATTTTGACCCCCGCTGGGAATCGAACTGGCGCCCTGTTATCTTTGCTCCACCGTCTTCCCCATTCGGCCACCGAACTTGTTGGAAGGCTTCTCATGTTTTCTCTTATTCGTACTATTATTACGTAAGTCGAAGGCCTACGTCTATGACAAACACAAACCATGTCCCTGTCAGCTGGCTCGTTGGCGGAGTGGATAGAGTGGCGGATTACATATCAGAAGATCGACGGTTCGAACCCCGTCTAAATGACTACAATTTTTTTCTTTGAGTAGTGTAAGAGGTATCCGGAGATGTTGACAGCCCTGTGGCGCCCTCCTGGCGTCGTGGGGTATATCATGTTCTGAGCCTTCGTTTTGAGGTGATTGCAGGGCGTTTGCAATTCTCTTGCTCGTCGCATGGGGGCTTTTTGTTCGGAGACGTCAGCTTTATTGTCACTTGACGCCAGTGGTTATTTCTAAGATGGAGGAACAAAATCGCTGAGACTGATATGTTTTTAAAATCATCAAGATGAAATTAGGAGAATACACTATCCACAGGAGGTTACCGTTTATACCGCCAGTGGAAGGCGATCAATCTCACACGATTCGACCACATCTCCACCCAACGAAATCTCTGCTTATAGTTTTTATGTCACTTGGTGGGGCAAGGCATAGGCAAGTATCGTATTTTATCGACGCAAGCAGTTCAAGTTGTCGACTCGCATACAATGTAACATTTTACAAATATACAAACTACAGGTCAATTTCAACTGCATACAGACTAAATTACACAATATTCTCAGCGTTTAATGGCAGAACTGGACCAAAGGGCAAAGCACATATGCAGCCTTCGATGAGTTTATATGATTTTAGAAGTGGGAAATATGCTGGTCGAATAAACTTGAAAACCAGGAGGGAATGTTTAGAATGGAATCGCCGCGAAGACATGGTCCAGGTGTATAATTTTTGGGCGATTCAGGATAACATGGAAGGGATCTCTGTAGTTTGTTTCCTACACGATAGATTAATAGTGATAGCTTACAGTTTCATCTTAGAATCTGCGAAAAATGGCTTTGTTTTACATTTATCACAAAATGCCATGGCCAAAACGCCGCAAGTGCCTGTTATCGTCAACGAAATCGCAGTATTTTTTCTTGCCTTTGACGTATCATTGTTTATTACATCGACGAATTATGATCACAGCAATTTCGTCGCGAGGGCATTCACCTTACATTTATCAAAATCTGCTGATGCTAGGTTGCACTCCACAAACACCATTAAAATCCCCCGTGCGCATCTCGTTTTTGGGAAAGGTTATTCAACCAGAACCTATATTTACCATTTTAATGCGTTTCCATACACAAAACTTAGTCTCATTGAAATAATCAAATGTGGCGGTCAAAAAGGTCAGATCAGGCTCACTCATGTGGCAGTACGATGGTTCGTACTTGGGAAGTTTTACACACATTACTTGGTTGACCGTCGTCGTGATTCCAAAAAGTTTTTCATGACAATCGATAAATCCAGGTCGTTACTCATCATCGCCAGTCGCCAGATTGGTTCAAAATGGATGATTCCTGCTGTTGATATTCTAGAACCTGCCCGCTAATATGCCGACTTGTCCATTTTCTTGTCTTCGGCTCGCTTTCGGGAGAGAGGTACGTATGTACATGTACACGTCCGTTAATGCCTTTCCTTGGTCTCATTTTTTTTCAAAACAATGAGAAATATATCAACCTACTTAGACAACGCTAAGGGAGTAAGAAATGAAAGTGGAAACTTTTGCACTTTTTTGCGAATTTTTCCATGTCTCAAATTGGGGTGAATTTTTTTCCATTTTGAGAAGTATCGCCCGAAAATCAGACAAAATGTCATGTCAAAAAATTCTATCTCAATTTGCAAAAATTGAGAAATTCGCCCAAACAGCCAAACTTTCCCACACCTTATTTTCCACTTTTATTCCTTACTCCCTTCGCTTTGCATTGTAGGAATTCAATCTAATTCTGTACCGATTAAAAACACGTGCACCTTTTGTGCCTCCACTGGGTCTTTCGGGGCTGTCCTCGTGGTTTTTTAACCGCGTAACTGGATATGTTGGTGCCGTTGAAACCCCCGAAACGGTTGCAGTTCTCAGACTGTCTGTTTACCATTTAGCCAAGAGAAAGTTCATTCTCAATGAGAGATACACGGTTCCGTATATGAGTGGACTGATTAGATACGCGTGTTATGGAAAATATCTTGTCCTAAAAGTCAAGAAAGGAGACGGTCCGTTCTTCAATTATCTATACGATGTCCGGAATGGAACCTTTCAGGGGATCCTTTTCATACCTGAAAAAAATGTATGTTCGAAATTTTCCGATTATTATATGTCGTTTTGGTTTGATTTGACGCTCGTTATTTGGTGCCGTGTAAACGGTATTATTAAAGCAACAATTTATGCTGTAACAAAGATGGCTGAATCGATTATACTTGACAACCGTAGAGCTCTGTCTTTCGCCACCACTGTAATTTTATTTTGCCGTGATGTCATTGTTACTCACAAAAGAATAAAGGACATGCTTCTAATAACCACGTATGGTCCGGAGAGAAAATACCAGCCCGTCACACACAAAATACACCTTTATTGGCTTCCTGGCAGAAGAGTACTTTTTTACCCCCTTGATTGGTTGGATATGTGTCTCTTTTGCTTGATTGGTTTTCCAGGTCCCAAGGCGGTTTTGTTTCGAAGAAATCCTGATCCTTTGCATGGTCTTGTCATATTTCCACCTGGAAGAGAGTCATTCGATCAAATTCAAATAATATTTCCGCGTATCGTCGAAACAAATTATAAATATTTCAGATTCAACATGCTGGACGGGGCACTTTTTCACTTCATACGACAGAAAGGCACGAAAGGAGCCTTACTGAAATCAGTTGACATATTTCAGGGGGCCACCAAACGTGTTTAGCTCTACTTGGAGAGGATAAACAACAAAAACCGGTGAAAACACCACCTCTTGGCGACGTATACCTAATGGGTAAAATCAATGATGGAATACATACAAGTAAAGCCGGTGACACACTGGCGCGTACGCGGGGCGTCCTGCAGGCGTTCCGCCAATCAGATTCTTAAGTAGGTGTTTCGGTCCGTGTTACCGCCTCCCTGATTGGTTGAACGCTTTCCCGACGCGTTGCTTGCGTGCCAGTCTGTCACCGCCTTTAGTTCAACCAAGACATCCACGCGGGAAGTGTCGTTTTCTTGTTCACCAAGAAACTGGAACGAGTTTAGGTCAATGAACTGCGTGCTGTTACTGTGGTATGTCGAGCTGGTCTTTTTCTGCTGCTGGCAAAATGGAGCAGCTTCGTTTACCACCGTCGCCGCCATCACCACCACCACTAGACCTATACTTCCACTTTTGATGGAAGACCCGATTCCACCACTGCCTCCATCCCCGCCTCTTCCGAGATTCGAAGACTTAGAAGTTTTCGGAATCGGTGCTGGCTTTGACGGCGAGGTATACGCGAGCCTACTGTAGCTTACGTCGAGCCAATGGGAGACTTTCCTGTTGTTAGCGGTCCTAGAGCGTCACGAAATTTGACGTCATGGCATGCACTTCTTCTCTATGACGTTAAATTTCGTGACGTCCTATGACCGCTAACTTGTGGTGGCATCTAACGGCAGGAAAGTCTCCCATTAAGCCAGGGACACTGCCAGCAGTTGTGTTACGCACGAGAGAGATATCCGATATATCGAGTGGCCCAAGAATGACCCCTAAGGAATCTTCAATAAATTCAGCACTATGCAAGCATGGATCTTGATGTTTTAGACATGCAAAAATATGGATATTAAAGCGAATCGAAAACGAAAAAATTTGATTTAGAAATAGAATTTAAAGGGGACGAATTTTCAGCAAAAAATGTAAACAAACTTCTCCTGAATGCCAACAAAGAAATTTTCGTGCATTCTGGCTGAATTTTGTGTTTACAAACACCAGTCAAATGTAAACAAAATTCGCTGTCGATTCGCTTTAAAGATAATATATCACGACTTCATTGTTTACATTTAATGTTTGTAAACATGGATGTTTACATTGTGTAATTTTGGACTTTTGGGACATGCCAACCCACCAAATTGAATATTTTCAGTATCAAAAGAATTTCTAGAGGGGCATGCCACCAACAAATTACTCATAAGACAAAGAAAGACTGGACAGAAACAAACAAATTGTAAAAAGACAATGATTTTCGTGGCCCGCGAAAATATCCGTGATATATTATCTTTAATGATCTTAGTGAAAAACATTCAGCCCAAATTGTCGAAGAGTTTTGACATGACGGAAAAATCTAATTTTTAAGTCAAACAAATTGATAGGCCTACTGGACTGAAATAAGTATCGGGTTGAATGGAATTTTCTGAAACTACAACTGAATAAAGAGTAGGACTTTTTGTGTTGCTGGTACAAATTTCAGTTTCGTGTCTTAAAGGGCTAGTCTGCCAGAGTGAAAATGGAATCTGGGACTGAAAATTGCAAGTTTCACCAATCGGGGTTGCGGAAGTGCAACACTGTTTCAGCTTTGGCAGATCGACCCTGTAAGTTCAAACAGCGAAATATGCACTCAAAAAATCCTTAAATCTATTCAGGTGAAATTTCCGCAACTTCTATTTAATAGTTATTGAAATATTTGATAGTTGAAATACTTTGTCCAGGGCGGGCGGGCGGGTCCAGACGGTGAGACTTGTTGTCTCTTCAGAGATTTTCTTCTACTGCTCAGCGTCTGGCCCGGCCTGGAGAGTCTGCGGCACTCCACTTCTTTTGTGTAACATTTTGGTTGTAAGGTCGGGACCGGCTAAACGCCCGAGTGATCTTCGCCCATTCGTTCAGTCGTGGACCCCTATGGGGTCCACGATTGAACGAGTGCGCTTCCCTCCTATGCATGCGAGCGGTCCTGGCCTTACAACAATTAATGCATCGTAACACTGTCTCATAGGCCTAGAAAAGGCCGGCTATGTAAAATAGGTGACAATAAATACAAATACAAAATACTTGATAGCTGGATGAAATATTTGATAGTTATTGAAATGAAAAAAAAATATGCGGTGCTAAACTACAATGTTGCGCCGCCCGTAATATATTTCAGCACGGCATCACATTTTTCGATGTAAAATTTTGATTCATTCGTCATTTCATAACTTACATATTTACGGCTTTATACCTCATTTTGCGATTTTTGACCTGTGCCTCGTTGAATATGTTTGCGACTTGGTGTGCGGTTGAACTCGCAAGGATATTGATCGATACGGTAAGATACTACCACAGCTTTCCGGAAAGACCCGATAATGACGTCATTTTGCGCTCGCGTATTGTTATCTGCTCGCAAATGGCGCCAGGGATAAACTTGAGGCATGTGATAGCTGCCATTTTGATCATACTGAGGAGGAGGAGGATATTTCTATCTTATGGATGAGCGTTTATTCTCCATAATTCCACCAGTTGAATTTTTTTCTTTAGTCCACTGCTCTGAAGGTCACGTGCCAGTATAACTGACCAATCAGCGCGAGATTATATGGTAAAGGTAGATCTTTAAAAAACAGTTTCTCTATTTATCATGGCTGTTATCTGGGAAAAGATACTTAAATATTCTGTTTGACATAGATATAATTGAGAGAAGAATACTTTTCAGGCTTTGAGAAAGTGTGATAGTAACCACATTCGTCCACTAAGTGTTAATTACTACGCCAATTTGCAGTGGTTGCATCGAAATACCGTGCAAAATAACCCCTCATATCTTCAATACCCCAAAACCCTGAAATAAACGTGATCAACCCACAACAAAACTTTGGGGTTTGAAGGTATTAGGTTAGGGTTACGTTGTGTCCGACTTGTTCATTCCAACGAAGGTATGGACCAATCTATAAGCCGAGGTATCTCGCCGCCATTTCTAATGGTAAATACATTGGTCATGCATTACAGTGTGCGCGTAGCTTTAAGAGCAATTTTACTGGGCAGTTTATATATGGCAGGGATATAGGCCTACATCTGTACGTAAAATGTAGGCCTACATGTTTATAGTTTTTAGTAATGAAAAGTGTAGTTGTATGAGTACATTTGAAGTAAGTGAAGTCGTTTCATTTAATACGTCCATCTTAAAATTTTCGTCGGTACATGCATCGGTGCTTTATTTTCTAAACGTAAAAAGCACGAACAAGTTCTTTGTCGAAATGGCAGTTCGTATTGGTGCGGGGCGTTTTGAAAGACGCAGTGCATCGCATAGTGTAAACTGCATTACATCGTAGCAAAATGAAATGGCTACCGCTAGCTTCGTCGAGCTCTTACGAGAATCAAGGATGGTCCGCTATAAACCTCTTTTTATAAACGTTACGGACAATGTTTGGCCTCAACACATTCATTTTCCCAACAATCCTATACAATATGCATAATTGTTGATCGGTGTTGTGCGACACAATTTGACAATTCATCTCATCACTCAGTGCAGGTAGTCTGGACATGCATGCTAACCGTGAAACTGGAGAAAATGTCTGGTACGACGAAAGGTTAGCTTTCACCTGTTGCTTGTTGTATTTGACCTCCGTGATACCTGTGGTAGAAAAAAGAAACTACGTACACTGCTGAATGACGGACATGTACGCCGTTTATTCCCCCTGCGTTTTACAGCATTAACGTCAATTTAGGAGAATAGCCTAATGATTTCTTCGCTTACGTAATAACCGTATTTTGTTGTTATTTCTGCCTCACGCTAGCCTCTATATTCATGTCAAAACCCCTGATATTCGATAATAGAACTGGGAAATTTGTTCTAGGATGTATTTTCATGGGGATTTTGGCACGAAACCCATCTTTTAAAATAGTAAACCCAAAGGGGTTGTTTAAACTAGGTTGCAAGTTGCTGCAACCTGCAACTTGTTGCAGGCTACCTGTGACGTTTACACATAGCAACATCCAGTTGCAACAAGTTGCATACCGGTTTACACATGTATGCAACTTCGATGAAATTTTGTTGTCTCATCAGGTTTATGCAACAAGTTGCATGACGTTGAATATGAAAAGTTGCATATGTAAACCGCTCTTTACATGTGCCACACCTTGACAACTCTTTACTTTCAAATACTGAATTACTTTGTCCACGTGGATAATATTTCTCGGTCTACATTGAGCATNATGTATGCTGAAGATGGCGTTGTGATCACCCTGGACTGGTTCCTATCTTGATTGATTATTCAATGGATGTGGGGAAGAGTCAATCCCTTTCTGGTCCGCCACATACCTGTTATTGGACCCTGTTGGCAGTACATAGCACATAGTTCAGTTTATCACTGAATACATGTAGTAGTGACCTTTACAGCTTCTCCTTCTGAAGTTAGTAGGGAGAAGCCAAGTCTCCCTCTTTGGAAAAAAGTCTCTGCTTTTAGGAATGGGAGACTTTTATTCTCCCTATTTCAAAAACCTGGCACCAACCCTGGCCGTTCGATAATTCTCGATCAATCAACTGTGTCTTAGCTCCCAATTTCCAAGGGCGGTCTTTCAAATTGACTGGTAAGTCAATTTCTAGTTGTTGATTGGTGTTGGCGACACAATTTGACAATTGATCTCATCACTCAGTGCAGGTAGTCTGGACATGCATGCTAACCGTGAAACTGGAGAAAATGTCCGGTACGACAAAAGGTTCGCTTTCACCTGTTGCTTGTTGTATTTGACCTGTTGTAGAAACCTGTTGTAGAAAAAAAGTAACTACGTGCACTGCCGAATGTCGGACATGTACGCCATTTATTCCCCCTGCGTTTTACAGCATTAGGCCTTACGTCAATTTAGGAGAATAGCCTAATAATTTATTCGCTTACGTAATAACCGTATTTTGTTGTTCTGCCTCACGCTAGCCTCTATCTTCATGTCAAAACCCCTGATATTCGATAATAGATTAACTGGGAAATTTGTTGTAGGATGTATATTTTCATGGGAATTTTGGCACGAAATCCATTTTTCAAAATCGTAAACCCAAAGGGGCGGTGTACACTAGGTTGCAAGTTGCTGCAACCTGCAACTTGTTGCAGTCTACCTGTGACGTTTACACATAGCAACATCCAGTTGCAACAAGTTGCATACCCGTTTGCACATGTATGCAACTTCGATGAAATTTTGTTGTCTCGTGCAACTTGGATGAAATTTTGTTGTCTCATCAGGTTTATGCAACAAGTTGCATGACGTTGAATATGAAAAGTTGCATATGTAAACCGCTCTTTACATGTGCCACACCTGACAACTCTTTACTTTCAAATACTCAATTGCTTTGTCCACGTGGATAATATTTCTCGGTCTACATTGAGCATGCTCCCAGCACTCATGAACGATATTCGTGTCGACAGCAAGGCAGGTTGGAGTTATAGAACAGTAGTCACGGCATTCCTCTCGGGTCCATTGTACCTGACCATTCTTTTTCTTTACCATTGCGCCACCGATAGCTCGCATGTTCACAAATGGCTTCATACATCCCTCATTCAATATGATAAGATAGAAATTCAGAAGAAAGGGTAAGGAAACGAACATTGCTGGATAGGCGTTTGCTGAAGAGATCATCATGAAGACCATATTGAAACATTCCAAACATTCCAAGGCACACCTACCGCGGCGATTCGACCTTGCATTCCGGTGTAATAATTTTCACTGCCCCCGTTAGCCAATGTCTCCCAACAAAGGACTGACGGACTAAGCTGTTACATGTACGTGACAATTGGGGGAGACACTGGTAAACATGACTCTGTTTTTGAGTGTCGGCCAAACAATAAAGCGGGCACTGAATACGGCAGGTATTCTCTATCCTGTGTAAATACATCTAATGTCCCCCGATATAGGATGTCTCCGAACAACCCATTCACGGATTGGTCTCTGAGAGAGACCAAGTCCCCTGATCCTACTACAAACAATACAGCGGACAACAGGAACACGGCCATGTAGAATTAGCGGAATCAGCAGATCTGGCGGATTTAGCGGATTCTGTATAAAACTGAATAAAATTCAATGATAAACGAAAAATTATATTACTTGATTAGTCTCCATGTGTCTCACAGTAAAGGACCTCGAAAATACCTTTTACAGTCGGTAATCCAAACAGGGGCAACAAAAATGGTCAGTAGGAATAGTTCGGCCAGTTGCCATTCGCGGAGCTGTTGCAGCTTTTCCTTTATAACCTGTGCAGCATATAGAACACTTGAAAAATTCTATTACTTATAATTATTTTTTTAAAAATCCATTTATTACCAAATCGTATTCAATTTTATACAGAATCCGCTAAATCCGCCAGATCTGCCGATTCCGCTCACTGTACATGGCCCAGGAACACGGGGGCATGAGATTTTATCACACCGGCACTCAAGGTGTAGGGCCAATAACTATAACAGTAATATCGGAAGAGGGAACGAAATCATTGCCGGTGTGACAGGAATCAGCGTCCTAGGAGTGCAGATCTGCCGCAGCATTCGACTGTGACTCAGTTACTGGAATTTTATCATGGTGTAATGAAGGAATTAGATTCTGGTAAGGAGGTGCTCTGTACTTTTTTTGATGTGTCCAAAGCCTTTGACAAAGTTTCACATAGAGGTCTTATTTTTAAACTTAAGNTACTTATAATTATTTTTTTAAAAATCCATTTATTACCAAATCGTATTCAATTTTATACAGAATCCGCTAAATCCGCCAGATCTGCCGATTCCGCTCACTGTACATGGCCCAGGAACACGGGGGTATGAGATTTTATCACACCGGCACTCAAGGTGTAGGGCCAATAACTATAACAGTAATATCGGAAGAGGGAACGAAATCATTGCCGGTGTGACAGGAATCAGCGTCCTAGGAGTGCAGATCCGCCAAACAACAGCCCGCTATTGTAAGGTTATATTTGAATGCTCATGGTTTCTTTAGCCATGATGATAAACAGGAAGTCAATTTCCAGAATCTTAGCAAATTTTCGACCCCAACCGGGGTCTCTAGCCATATATTCTAATCCCTCGCTGAACAATAAGACCGGACTTGGATTCATAGGGGACTTCAATTCCTTCCACACCGGTGTAAAAGAATCTAATGTCCCCCCGATAGGTGACGGATGTCCCCCAACAATACATTAACGGATTAAGCGGCACAATTGAATTGGACTCTAGAGAGACCAAGACCCTTAATCGTGTGACAAACAATACAGGGGAACATCAGGATGGTGGGGACATAAGATTCTGTCACACCGGTGCCTACATTTTTTATCTGTTCAAGTTAGAACCAGCAAAGGGCATGGCCCCTAGTTGTGCTGGATATTAATCATCCTTCACGCCGAGCGGAAATGAGCGAAGTCCTCAATTGGATACTTCCCTCCATAACAAAGAATTTTAGTTGATATAGCAGGACATTTCATTGCAATCTGAATTCAGGCACATTTCTTTCTTCATCTGCATGTATAAGTCCTCACACTACTTCACAGAATTTCAAAGTTGACGGGAAGTGGCTCCTGGATTACAAAAGCAAAGAAGAAAGTTGACTGTAAATGGCACATCATGATGTGATGTTCATCAACAACAGACGAAAGACGGAGTGAACTGAGCAATCAATAACAGAAATGTAGTATTTGCTATAATCGATCTTCCTTCATTATCTTCAAAGCAATGAAGGGAATCGATAACAATAACAATCATTTAAAATAAAAAAGTCACCGAAAAGTTCGGGCAAACAAAAGAACCATCAAAAGGACTGAAACGGTTTCGTGGTCAGCTCGATCACGGGCCCTTGGAGAGCTGTCAGAGGAGAATGTCAAGCACAGAGGAGAAAAAACACACAGAAGTACTGTAAACACATAGAGCTTCCGAAGGAAGCGAAGGGTATGCAAGCATATCAACACTACCGCCACCAAAACATCCAAACTTCAAGGGCCGGTTTCGCCCAGAAAAACCAATGAAATAACTTTCTAGACATTGGACTTTCTAGTCCAATGCGTCCACCCAGGTCAGATTGGTACTTTACCACCGAAACACTCCGCAAATCATACAGCGGAGCATTACGCGGGCAGGAGACCAGTGTAGAGGATAGGGTGGATGCAGTAGACAAAATGGCCGCCGCATCAGCGAAACGGGTAAAACGATGTACAAAACGGGACAAAAAGACTCTCTCAGACAATAGTGATTGTCGGGATAATTAGTGATTGTTGATAAAAATAAGAATCTCAAGTTTCATTAGAGCCCGTTTAGTAAGTTATTTCATTGGTTTTTCTGGCTGAAACTGGCCAATGAAGTTGGGGTGTTTTCGTCACGATAGGCCTAGTGTTTGCCCTACTAAAAAAATCTCTGTAGGGTGTGACAGGGTTTTCTTAGGTGCTCTAGGGTATTCTGGGGTGTTCTTGGGTAGACTGTTTCAAAATACCCATTGAGTGAAGGGTGTTCTAGGGTATCTTTAGGGTGTTCTAGGGTACCTGTAGGGTTGTCCGGGTACTCCAGAGATACCCTAGAAGTATAAGGAAAGTGAGGGGATCTGGACGGAAGAGGAAGATTAGCCGCACCCCCAGGCTAAAATACACTAAAATATCCCTATTTCCGGGCTTTTTCCAAAAACTATACCTACCTAAACTTGCAAACTAATAAAACCTCTTCCATCCAGATCCCCTCACTTTCCTTATACTATAAATTTCTTGAAAAATAAATAAATGGATACAGAACAGTACCTCAGAAACCTGTATTTCAATCCTGAAAGTAATGTTGCTTATACAAATATTGCACAAATTTGGAAAAAAGTTAAAGAGGATAAAAAACTTATAAAATATAAACAAGTGAAAGAATTTTTAGATAATTTACCAACTTTTCAACTCCATAAACCGATTCATAAAAAATTCTTATTCAGAAAAACTATGGTCTCTTACATAGATCAGCAATGGCAAGCGGATTTAGTCGATATGCAAGCTTATGAAAAAAATAATAAAAATTATAAATATATCTTAACTGTGATCGATTTATTCAGTAGATACGCTTGGGCTCTAGCTTTAAAGAGTAAGAGAGGTGAAGAGGTTAAAGATTTATTCAAAACTATTTTTAGGGAGTCAAAACCTGAAAAAATTCAGTTCGATGACGGTAAGGAATTTTACAACAAACATTTAAAGGAGTTACTAACTAAAAATGATATAGAATGGTTTTCCTCATATTCGGATAAAAAAGCTGCGGTTGTTGAGCGTTTTAACCGTACTTTAAAAACAAGAATGTGGAAATATTTTACAGCAAAAGAGACAGACAAATGGTTAGATATATTACCAGATTTAGTGAAAGGTTATAATAATACATTTCACACATCAATCGGAATGAAACCAATAGATGCAAGGAAAGAGGAAAACGAAGGCGCAGTTTGGTTTAACCTGTATGGCGCACACTTAACACACGATTTCGGTTCGCCAAAGTTTAAAATTGGGGATGGTGTAAGAATTTCTAAGTATAAAACTATTTTTGCTAAAGGTTATCTTCCTAACTTTACTGAAGAAGTTTTTAAAATTAAACAGATTATTTTCACTAATCCAATTGTTTACCAACTTGAAGATTACCAGAATGAACTAATTGACGGTTATTTTTACGAGCAAGAATTAAGTTATGTTCCCAATCCAGAACAATTAGAATACAAAATCGAAAAAATCATCAGATATAAAACAATTAAAGGAAAGAAATATGGATTAGTAAAGTGGAAAGGTTATAGCGATAAATTTAACGAATGGATACCAGTTTCTGACATAAAAAAACTTAATTAAAAAAATTTTTCTATTATAAATAGATGGCGAAGAAAACTGACAAACAATTTATAATGGGAAGATTTTTTAAAAACCTAGATTCCAGTGGTGAGATCACAGATAGACGACCTACACCATCATTAATTCGACCGATACCCATTAGACCCACACCGCCGCAACCAGCAAACTCGGTTCAGTCAGGGAAAATCCGTTGTGAAGTGTGTAATAGTGATGTTACACCTTCAAATCTTGCAAGACATAATAAAACTAAAAAACATTTACAAAACTGGACTAAATTTTATGAAACTAAAAAAACTCAACTAAATAAAACCACTCAATCACGATCTAATCTCGTTGACATTAGAAGAAATCCTACTACACCACCAATAAGAAATATTAACACATCAGAAACACCAGAACTAGATCAACAAGGAAAAGCAATTCATTATGAAGAAAATACACGTTACTGTGAATATTGTAAAAAATTAATAAAAAATCGCACTTGGAAAAATCATCTTCAATCAAAAGTACATAAAAATAATGTAAAAAGTAATATTGATCTCTACACTCCAAAAATTCGAAGAGATATTTTAAGAGGTCAAGAAAGGCAAGAAACTAGAAAATTGTTTGAGGAATTACCAGGAATTAATCCGCGTCAGGAGGAAACTAAAAGATTATTTGAAGAATTACCAAGATACTTTACGGAAGATAAACCAGCTAGACAAACCCGTTCAGATAGTATTCGTTTGGAAATAGATTATATCCCTGAAGAGTTAAGAACCATTAAACAATTCGGAAGAAAAGGAAATTACGTTTCAATGCAGTTAAGAAACGATAAAAAGGCAAAAGATGTAAAGGAATACCAAGATAAGTTTAGTGATCTGCTGGCTAGTGTTAAAAATAAACGTTTTAAAATAAGTTTATCATGCGAAGTTCAATTCTTTAAAGAAAATAATCTAGTTAAACACAGTATACAATCACCTTTTGAAGTAATTCTTTCACAACAACAAGGTTGGGAAATGTTAATTAAATCGTTAGATTACATAAAATTACAAATTGATGAAAGATATTTTAACGGAAGTGGTTTATCACTAGACCAAATAAAATACATGGATATTTGGATTGTTGGAATGAGAGAGATAAAAGGCGGTCACTTTATTCAACTTCCTTTCAAAACAAACGCTGTGATAAATGTAAAATCTAATGACGAGAAATGTTTTCTATGGTCTTTATTAGCGGCTAAATATCCACCTGAAAATAATGTTAGTAGTATATACTCTTATAAAAAGTATCAAAACGAAATACAAATTGAAAATTTTCCGGTTATGATAAAAAATATTCCAAAAATTGAAAAAGAAAATAATCTAAAAATAAATGTTTTCGGATTGGAAACAAAAAAACCTGGTTCAACTTCAATCCTTGACTATTCTTTAGAACCGTTATATCTCTCAAAGAATTTCGATGATGATGATGTTATTGACATTTTACATTACCAATCTCATTATATGTATTTAAAAAATATCAATCTTTTCTTTAGAACAAACCAAAAACATGAATCACATTTATGTAGAAGATGTATGAACGCTTTTGAAAGAATAGAAACATTAATAGAGCATAAAAAGAAATGCGGTGAACATGATTATTGTGAAGTAAAAATGCCAATCGAGAAATATTCTACACTAAAATTTAAAAATTATCACTTCAAGAATAAAGTTCCATTTGTAATTTATGCGGATTTTGAAAGTATTAATTGCGTAACTGATAAAACCGAAGGAACCCCTATAGAACTTGATGAACTGAAAACTAAAAAACTAAAATCACAAATAGCATCTGCAGTTGGTTGTTATGTACATTCAGATTATCCAAATTTATATCGAAGTGAATATTTATGTCATCGAGGACCAGACGTTGTAGAACAGTTCTGTGATTGGTTGATAAGAATAGAAAAAGAATTTGTAAATCTTTTAAGAGTTCGTACGGGAGAAAACCATGCAAAATCTGCAAAAAGTGATAAAATAGTGGACCACGGATTTTGCCCAAATTTTTACCATAGGTCAGACCTGGGTCAAGATAATTACTGGCAAGAGTGTTTTGTGAAAAAAAAATTCTGGTGGATTTGGCAAGCAGAATTGCATTTTGGGTAATTTCTGACTGTTTTCTGGCTTGAAAATAGCCCAAATATAGTGGGTATTTTTCACCATCCATGGTAAACCAATCAAATAATTGTCATTGCCACACTAAAATACAGGTCTTACTTAACATTTTTTGACAGTTGCTCACACTTTGTTATCATGTCTATACAGCGTGTTACATAATCTAAAAATAGCTCATCCCAGTACCCCCGAAAGTATGCCTCACTCTGAGCCCTATATCACATCCTCTGCAGGGAGCTGGATGGTCCTGCCTCACTCAAATTGTCACGAAGGTTAACGGAAACAGATTCAAAAAGAAAATCTTCAATATCTCTTATTCTTAGCATTTTACAGGCCATGCAATATGGGCCTCACTGGCCAATGTTTTGTGCTTTGCTCTTACTTATGGTTTCTGATCTCAAGATGGCAAACCATATTTTGTTTGGTCATGGTGTCTGTCTGTCTCTCGGTGTGTGTCTCTGTCTGTCTGTCTGTCTGTCTCACCTGTAACTTTGTTCATGCAAGAGCTACAGACCTGCAAATGTGATCTACCGCCTGGTAACATGACCTGACTGTACAAGATGAAAGGAAAATTTCCCGTCTCCGATACCTGGTTCATGGTGAAATTGATGTACCAAAGGTTGAGACTTTGTCTGACACACTTTTGTTTCTTGAATAACTTGTCTCCGAGGCCAGGCAGAGCACTAGTAACAAGTTCCTTCCCCATGTTTCTGGTCCTTGGCAAGATATTGGCATCAACAAATTTAATCTCCATGATCAGCATCATAATGATATTGATATTGCTTTTGACATATAAGGAAATCTGCCACAACAACCGACTTGAAACTGCACCACAACATCATAGCTCATCCAAGGATGTTATTGCAACTGAAATTTTCGGTTTGCACCTGCTGGGTCGCATGATATTTGCTAATATCATGGCGAGATTTGATATTCAAATTTGATAACATGACATAAGTCAGAATCTGGTGATGGTAAAAACCTAAAAAGCTTCACCTACACCTAGCTTATCAAGGATGAGCTTTCAGATTACACAATGACCTTGAAGGTCAGAGGTCAAAGTCAAGGTCAAGCAGTTCTAAAGTGCAGATCTGCTCGGAATTTCAGGAGAAAACTAATTAGAAGCCAAAGTTAACCATCTCCTATAAGTTTAATAATCAAGGATGCCTGTTCCAGTTACGCAATAATTCCCAAGGTCAGAGGTCAAGATCTGCAACTGAAATTTTCGGTTTGCACCTGCTGGGTCGCATGATATTTGCTGATATCATGGCGAGATTTGATATTCAAATTTGATAACATGACATGAGTCAGAATCTGGGGATGGTAAAAACCTAAAAAGCTTCACCTACACTTAGCTTATCAAGGATGAGCTTTCAGATTACACAATGACCTTGAAGGTCAGAGGTCAAAGTCAAGGTCAAGCAGTTCTAAAGTGCAAATCTGCTCGGAATTTCAGGAGAAAACTAATTAGAAGCCAAAGCCTGTTCCAGTTACGCAATAATTCCCAAAGTCAGAGGTCAAGATCTCAGTCAACCGTTACAGGTAACATGAGAGAAGTCAGAGCCTGGTGATGGTTGAAGCCTAAAATCATCACCTAAACCTACGTTATCAAGGACGACCTTTCGGATGACGCAATGACCTTGAAGGTCAGATGTCAAGGTCAAACAGTCCTAAAATGCAAATCTACTCAGAATTTCAGGGAAAACTAATTAGAATCCTGCATTAACTATCCCCTATAGGTTAAATCACGGATCCCTGTTCCAGTTACGCATTACATGTACTTCTCAAAGTCAGAGGTCAAGGTCACAGTTAACTAGCTCTAGAGTAGTAGACATCTCATAGTAAAGCATTGACATCGCTCCGATATCCTTCTCTCGTTAAAAAATGATTCATAGGTGGCTCTTACCACACCATGGAGTTCCATGTCATATGAGGTGTTCAAAAAATGGAACGTCCTTCTGCCGATTGGGACATGTATGTAGGTGTTTCAGTAGATTCTGATAATAATGTTTTCCCCTGAAAGTCGCAGAAAATGTTCTGTGAAAAGTCCTTGGAATGTCCCTGACAGCCAGGCTGTGGCCAGGGGGCAGGGGGGATGCTGACGGAAGTTCTGCACTTGGCACCCATACTCCCCCAGAAAATTTTAAAATCTAGATGCTCTGACTGAGGAGCCACAATTTGCAATCACTGACTATTCATGACTTTCAAATATACTTTTTAATTCCCTGCATGCATTTGCCCACCCTGTCCCTTTGCTAGCTACAACCCCTCCCATGCCGGAAATTCCTTGAACATTCCACCCGATGATAGTACTGGAAATTCAGGGTTGGATGCTGTTTTCAAATTCTGAAATCACTCATGTCACCTGGCATGTGACCATTCTGAAGGTTGTGAAGCGTAGGTAATTTGGGACCCCCAAGTGCTTCAAGTGGGAAATTGTCCATTTTTTGTTCATTCCTTCCGGATTTCAGGAGTCTGTCAAACCGGTTATGAAGGACGCTATCGGAACCGTATCGTAAAACAAAGACCGATTTTTAGGATAGTTCAAACCATAGCTGAAGACAACAACTGTGACAATGCAGTGTCCACTTGTTTTTACCTTAGATATGGGGTAGGATACGCTGTTTACTGTGAGACACGTTAATCCTGATTTGTGTTGTATATTGTAACCAGTACGAACTAACCGGTTATCACGTTACATTTAGAGATGGCAAAGTGCACTAGGTAGCTTGGCTCTAATGTAAAATTAAAAATTATGTTGTCGTCCCCAAATGGGGCCTACCTACGTCATTTTTAACGTGTGGTTTATCAAGGGTTTACTAAAGGTACCCCAAATTCCTAATCTTAGAACAACTAGAACTCCCTGTAAACAAAATGAATTCCAATAAAATGGCGGCGAGTCCATTCTGCACCATAGGACGCCCCCATCCACACATCAGTCCAAATTATAGAAGTTCTAATTGTTCTTAGACATGGGATTTGGGGTACTTTTAGTATGTCACCTTTTAGGGTAACGTTATCAGACTGCGCAAGTAGCCAAAAGTGGCTAACTGCGGTGATTAATGAACCTGGGATTGAAGTTACTTAGTAATCACTGAGTTCATATGGCACCGTGGATTTCTGTCATTTCATCGCATTTCCCTAAAAATAGGTTGGGTGTTTGATTATGACTTAAATTTTTCAAAAACTTTCGTTGACGACGGTTGAAATAGCCGATAGTTGGCAGCCATCTTGGAAACCAATATAGCGGTCAGCTGGCATTAGTATTGATGAGATAGTTAGATTTGCTGACCCAATAAACCTTGGTATAAGTGCTTGAATGCTGCGTTTTATTTCATTTTTCGTCAAAATATAGGTAAAATATGTGAATTTGCGGCCATTTTTAAATATGATAATAAAGTACTTCCGGTTAAGATATTGAAGATTTTATTTTTGCATTCAACTACCCTATCCTAACTTCACATTAGCTGATGATTTCATTGCTGAATTCCTTGCAGAGGATTAGCTATAA